>ML870429.1:0-20149 GCA_009831015.1 Picea engelmannii | reverse complement strand
ACAACTACTAAAGGAGAAACAACTATATGCCAAACCATCCAAATGTTTCTTTGGAGTGAAGAAGGTAGAGTATTTGGGTCATATTGTATCTCATGAAGGTGTTAAGGTAGACCCTAACAAGATTAAGGCCATGATGGACTGGCTGATTCCCAAAACATTGAAGAATCTTAGGGGATTTTTGGGTTTGATAGGTTACTACCGCAAGTTTGTTCGACACTATGGAAGAATAACAACACCTTTAACGACACTAACTAAGAAGGATGTATTTTCATGGACTCCATAGGAAACTAAATCTTTTGAACAACTTAAAGAGATGATGTGCAAAGATCCTGTCTTGACCACTCCAGACTTCACAAAAACATTTATTGTGGAATGTGATGCCTCGGGAAATGGAATTGGTGTTGTCCTAATGCAAGAAGGAAGGCCCATGGCTTTTGAAAGTCGACGACTCAAGGGAAAGGACTTACACAAACCCATTTATGAGAAGGAAATGATGACAATACTACATGCATTGAAGAAATGACATCCTTACTTAATAGGTAGGCACTTCAAGGTCAAAACAGATCATGATAGTCTTAAATACTTCTTGGAACAAAGACTATCTTTAGAAGAACAACAAAAATGGGTAACCAAGATATTGGGTTATGATTTTGAAATCATCTATAAAAAGGGGAAGCAAAATGTTGTCGCAGATGCACTCTCAAGAAATGATGAATATGTTGAGGCATTTCTTTGTGCTATCTCGATCATCCAACCTGATTGGATAATAGAAGCAAGGGATGAATGGAAGAATGACGAAAAAGTGTGGACTCTCATTCAAAGGTTGAAGCAGGATTCCAGTGTATTAGATACATTTCCATGGAAAAATGATTCACTATGGTACAAATATTTCTTATATTTATGTAAGAACTCCCAACTCAAACAAAAGGTATTATTGGAATTGCACACCTCTCTAGTAGGAGGGCACTCAGGATTTTTGAAAACCTACCATAGAGTCAAGAAGGATTTTTTTTGGGATGGCTTTAAAACTAATGTTCAAAGGTTCATGGCAGAATGTTTGTTTTTCCAACAAAATAAGGTGGAAACAATTAAGACCCCAGGTCTTTTACAACCATTATCCATCCCAAGTCAGTGCTCGGAGGAGGTTTCCATGGATTTCATCATAGGGTTACCGAAGTGTGAAGGAAAGAGTGTCATCATGGTGATTGTTGATAGACTAACCAAGTACGCACACTTTTGTGCACTCTCTCATCCCTTCAAATCTAGTACATTTGCCACCGCATTCATGGAGACAGTTCAAAAGCTACATGGAAGCCCAAAGATTATTGTAAGTGACAGAGATCCCATCTTCACTGGACATTTTTGGACAGAATTATTTTCTTGTTTGGGTACTCAATGGGCTCATATCTCATCCTATTATCCTCAATCTGATGGACAAACCGAGATAATGAACAAATGTCTGGAAGGATACCTTCGTTGCTTTGTCTCTAATAAACAAACACAATGGTTCAAATGGTTACCCTTGGAAGAATGGTGGTCTAACACTTCCTTTCATACTGCAACAAAAATGACACCATTTATGGCACTCTATGGATACCACCCTCCTTCCATCACTTCTTCTCTAAAAGAAAAATCTAAGGTTCAAGTAGTGGAAGATCACATCGAGCATCAACAACAAGTTTTCCAAATCTTAAAGGACAACCTGACCATGGCACAAAATCGCACGAAACAACAAGAAGATCAACATCGTAGTGAAATAAGTTTTGAAGTAGGGGATTGGGTGTTTTTAAGACTACAACCATACAAACATATGTCCCTCAAGCAAGCCAAAAAGGATAATAAATTATCACCAAAGTACTATGGCCCTTATAAGGTGTTGGAAAAGATTGGTACTATGGCATACAAATTGGAGTTGCCTGCATCTTCACGAGTACACCCAATTTTCCATGTTTCATGATTAAAGAAGGTTATAGGTGACAAGATCCCAGTTCAAACTATATTTCTAGAACTTGACGAGGAAGGAAAAATTATATTGGAGCCTGAAGCCATCACTGACACAAGAGTTTGCTAGCTGAGGAATAGATCCATTTCAGAGTATCTCATTAAATGGAGGAAACTACGAGCTGAAGATTCCACTTGGGAAGATGAGTCTTTTATACAGATGCATCCAGAGTTACTCAAGCGTTGCAGACAACACTTGTCTCAAGGGGAGGGGCATGTTAAGCCATAATATTGGCTCATTACCCCATAATTGGGGCATATTACATTAGTAATGTTATTTTATTTATGTCAACTTTATTCCATTAGTTGTAATTATACCTCCTAGTATCCTATATACCAAGGAGACATTTTCATTTGGAATCATCTTGGAATTGTACATTTATGTGGGCATAAGGAGGTAGCCCCCTTGAAGAGGCTTATTATCTGAATTTCTCTCTTTTTCAAGGCGTTGAGTACTTGTTCTGAGGTTTTTCTATGCTGTATTGATATTTGGTTCTTAACATAGAACACACATGATATAACCCTCATGGCTCTCCCAATCAACCAACTAACAACGTTGGGATAAAACAAAGCCAAGAAAATGCAATATAACCCAATGCGCAACCATAAATAGCATGAACAAACCCATAACCAAGTGAAACAATGCACAATGACACAAGGCGTTTCAAAACCAATAAACCCCATAACAACAAAACACTAGGTATGGTGATACAAACACGTGGAGACAACCATAAACTCTAGGCCAAATGAAACCCTCCAACTAAAACCAACAAGGATGAAAGAGAACCTTTATGGCCACTAACACTTAGAACGATCAATAAAACTGTGACCTTAGACCTTATTGCAATGAAAACCACACCAACCATTCATTCCATAAAATTATCATTAATTTACACAGTTCCTAGACTTATGGAAAGCACAAACCTATACATCACCGAGCCAATATCTATTTCATAACCAGAGAAAATTCATGGATGGCGAAAATACATACCTGTAACCAAAAGCACCTTAAAAACGCGAGCTTGACTGAGCGGTTCTTCCTCTTTTTGAAAGTCGGAGCCTAACCACAACAAAACACAGACGAACAATAGCCAAACTAGAGTGGCGGCCAATGGAAGGAGTAGGAGTGACATGTAGTAAATTCACGTTGCCTCCAAGCTCCAGTCATTCAATTCCTTAGTACACACCAACTCACTAATCCATTAATTCATTCAATCGAACCATGCATCGAAACCAACATCCACTAATTTCCAGAAGCGCCACTCTCATCACATCTTACCATTTCCAAACTATACAATAATGCATGTCAACTATATAACTCAATAAATCACATAGCTATTAACTTGTTAGCTAGGATTAACAACGACCATTTTAATTTCAATGCATGTAGTGTAGCATAGTAGCATAGTTCAATCTTTTCTTTTTGAATTTTGTTTACATTGCTTTTTCCTTTTTTCAACTACTCTTATGTATTGTTACTAACATGGCTATTGTGTAGGTGTCAAAGTAACGAATCCAAGAACATATAGCAATGGTAGCAATGGATTACATAGGCCATCGTAACATGAAATTAGTGCTTGGAACAAAACATAACATGCCTTACCTATCATTCACTTGTCTCAATTAGAACCAACACATAACATGCCTTACTAATTTCCAATAAAACCCAGATCTTATCAATGATATAGAACCATGTAAGCAGTGTAAAAAAAGAACATAAACATGAAATAAGAACCAGATATGATCTCCCAATCTACAAGGGGGTCCCACCTACTAGTATTATATATCTCATAGTTTACAATTATTAGGCTTAAGCAATACTTTGTGGGAGAAATCCGCATTGTGATTTTAATCGTCAACAAACTAGCGACTCCACAAGGAAAATTGTTTTCAATAGATTTAGAACTTAGAACTCATGGTTTCGTAGACAAAGAGCAACAAGTCAAGAAGATATAACTGGGAAGATTATGCAACAAGGGGAAGTGAGTGGATTTAATGGAAAAATGACAGAGAATTTGGGAATAACTCATGAAAATTGTTAAGTATGGGGGGGGGGGGTTTATCCCTGTATGCATAATCATTCAACTACAATCTTTACTTTAAGCAGAAAATTTACATAATTGTTCTTTTAAATCTCAAATGGATGAAGAAATGACAACAAGAAGCGAGAGATAACCAATTCTTTATAAGACAATAGTGAAAGAAGATAACAAATTCAAGTGTGATTTAGGGAAACAATGCAACAATTGTGTAAGCTTGATTTTTATTGACTAACAATGCCTTGCAAGAGTGTCATTGTGGTATAACTGATCCAACATCTTATTTTTGACCAAATAGACTAAAGGATATTAAGAAACAAAATCATCACAGAAGTAAAATTGAAAAAATTAAAACAATCGCAATAAAAAGACATAAATGCGAAAGCAGTAAGAAATGTTTTAACACAGAAAGGAGAAGTCAAACTACTGTAAAGCAGAAAAGAGAGCTGCAAAATTGAAAGAAGATCTTGGCTACTAGTATACAGAAAATCCAAATAGAATTATAAATTTTCACGTTGGGCCCTCACAATGTTTCAAATGAGAACCATTAGTGTTGTAGGAAAACAATTGCTCCTGTGAATTCTTTAGAATGTATGAGTCAGTAGCCAGGACAAAATAAATTTTGAAAGGACCCAAAAATAACACTTGGAACTCTGAGGTAATTATCAACCCCTTAACGTATATGATTAGATCATCAAGATAGATATGGATACTGATCAATTCATTAAGAGTTGTGAGTATATGTCTTTTACAAGTGGTACTTTCATCATGTAAGCCAAAAAAAAGACATTTATAAGTCATGGTACCCCAATTAGTGATAAGAGTGGTTTGGTGAACATCTGCCCCTTTTTTCTTGATTTTACTGTAACCCAAAAATTTGTCAAGTAAGGGCCTCAACTGTGACCCTACAACCTACTGTAGAATCATTTGCATATTGAGAGGAGGAAAATGATTTCTCATAATAGCCTGATTGAAAGTGCAAAAATTAATGCAGGTTCTAATATGATCAGTGATCTTCAAAACAGGTACCCAATTGGAAACCCATTCAAAGTAGTCTGGAAAAATAATTCGAGCCCTTAAGAAATTTTCCAACTCTCTTTGAAAAGTTTCTTTAAATGAAGAGTTAATAGGTCCTTGTTCTTGCCGAATTGGTTTCATGCCTTCCTTGAGGGGGGTAACATGTTGTATAATACCAGGATCAAAACCATAGAGATCCTTATAAGACCAAGCAAAAACGTCTTGAAATTCACCAAGTAGCTTGGTAAACTTCATTTTTTCTTTATCATAACACTGGGCACTTATTTTAACATTCTTTAAAGATTCGAGTCCCCCAATATTCGAGGAGATGGTTTGACCCACCTTCTTTCCTGACTCCTCTTCTATCTGTCTCTCTTTATTGCCTACATCACTCAAAGGAAACCAACTCTCAAGAGGAGTCAAGCCCTTAGGAATCTTGTTGTATTCTGTGGATATAATTTCCTTGGGCTTAAGAGGTTCATCTTGAATGAAAGAACAAATTATCTCATCATTAGGGAGGGCCTGCTAAGATTCTACATTGTCAGGGATATGTGGACTATATAGAGATTGAAAAGAACAATCAGGCCCGTGAGGGAAATGTTGCTGATTAGGAGAAGCTGCAAAGGCAACTAACTGATCAACCATTGAATTCAACTCCCTCTTAACATGAGTGACATGGATGATTTTAGGGACTAAATTTCGCTCATGGGCTAATTTTCCATGGTTTTTCCAAAAATGAGATTCACTATTTTAAAAATGATTCACCCAAATTCTATAGGATAAAATTTATTACCTTAAAAATCGCCAAAATTTTATAAAAATTATATAAAATCCTTAGAAATTTGAATATTTTTACAAAAATATCGCCAAACAGTTATAGTTGGCATGTGAAGGATAAATAAGATTCGCTAAGGTTTCTACATTTTAAAATAAATTTCCATCCTTAAAATCATCCCTGATGAGTGATGTTGAAAGATAATAGGTTTGAGATGAGCGTCCAAACAGTTTGGGTGTATCGTTTCATCGTCTTGTTGCTAGGAGAGTGTATCTTACGTACTAGGTTCACAACAAGCTCAAAATCTCCAAAAACGGAAAGGTGAGCACAACCAAGATTATAAACATTTTCAATGTGTAATAATAAATCCTCGAATTCAATGACATTGTTCGTACAAGCAAACTCCAACTTGTAAGAAAAATTATGAATTTTCCCTACCGGGGAAACCAAGATAATGCCAGCCCCATTACCTTCATTAGAGCATGAACCATTAAAGTGCATGTTCCATATACCATTATCTAAATCAATTTGTTCCAAGGGAATGTTATCCTCCTCAGTAAAAATGGAATACACTCCTAGGTCCTCCTTGATATAGTTTACATTTGGTTGTGGGACACTCTCTATGTAAGGTGAAATCCTTCCCTCTCCAAGGACTATAATGTTTTTAATATTCTGAGGAACAAATAAATGTGTTCCATTGAGTGAGAGGTATCCACCTGTTAAGGCTTGCCAATCGCTTCCCAAGATAATTGATTAATTTCTTACAGGCATATCGATTACCTAAATACTAAGGGTTGTCCTTATTTCAGGGTGTGCGCACAAAACTAAGGTTACATATTTAATCTCACCTATGGTCATTTGTTGTAGGCTATTAGAGGAGAGCATTCTTATGGTGTTTTAATTTGTACAAGACAAGCCTAGATAATCCATAATAATATTCCACATCACACTTGGGCCTGAACCACCATCAATGAGGCAACAATGGGTGATCTTATCCATAATCTTTATAGAAATATAAAAAGGGGGATTTTTTACAGGGTATCTAAAGTTATGTACACCTACTTTATTTACAGATGAATCCTCTTTGTTTACCTCTTTAGAGAGGTTGGCTACAACATAATATTTTTTTTCCATGAATTGTTTCAGATGCCTTTGTTGCTCAGGGACGACAACCATGTCCATAAGGGTTGCATCTTCTTTGATGTTGGCCAAATGATTCAAGATATTATACTTGGAAGAGGGGAGATGATAGTTTATTCCTTGACTATCATGAACCTTAGGAACCTGAGTATTAGTAGCAGGTGAGGATGAGCTCGAGCTAGAAGAATTGTGGGGAGGATCCAATTTTCCCTTGGGATCGTAGGCTTTGTTCCTAGTATTGACAATCATCACATCTTCTGGCTCTGCAAAATCTAGGATAGAGATAGTAGTTACTGGTATTTTACCAAAGATATTATCTCTGGAACTCTTCATTACCTCACATGTGGCTTCCTCATGGTGTTCCTTGCAGAAGTTACACCAACTTCGAGGAAATATAGCTTTAGGTTGATTTTTTTTTTCAATTGGATTTCTAAAGGGGGATGCAAAAGAGGATGAAGTTGCAAGGGTGAGAGGGGAGACAGTCCCCTTTCGCTCAAACACTATCATATGATTATTCATGTCTTGTAATAGCTATAAGAGGGTGGACATGAATGTTTGTTTAACTGATTCTCCCTGGGGAAGACCCATTATTTCAAGTTGTTCTTCATACTATGAACAGGTATGCAGAGCAGAATCAATATTATCAATGGATTTTTCCTCAAGCCTATGACAGTAAGGGGAAGGTAATGCATTGTATTAATGCATGAAAGTGGCTTGGTTCAGAGGTCGAATGAGTTCAGGGATTTGATTGTATAACTTAGTGAAACACAATTTGAAGGAATTGATGGTCTCACCATCCTTACAGGTAACATTATTATATTTCCATAATTCTCGGCTGGGATTTTATATTGCCCATAAGTAGATTTGAAGAAATCAACCGCAACCTTTCCCTCCAAGGAATTACGAATAAACACATGCAAGTATCATTGTCAATGGATCCTATGTTATGACATGCATTAGAAAATTCCACTAATTGTTCATTTGTAATGACAATGTTATTTCCTAAGAACTTAGGAAGATTCTCCTTGAATTTAGGAAGCAAACGAGTAGTAGGTGCTAAGTTAAGAGGAGAGGACACATGCCACGATGTGGTTGTGGCGTGTTCTTCAAACAGAAAAAGACCATACTTTTTAATGACTTTGGTGGGATTTGTGGTATATTGGACAAGGATATGGTGGCTATACAAGCTACCAATCACTGACAAAGATGAAGCATGAGAAGAGGAAGAACTTACAGTGCCACCAGAGCCACCACTAGATTCCATCTTGTGGATGATAGATGAGGGAAAGAAAGAAATATTGGATGAATCAGACAAAGTTCTCCTTAGAGAACTTTGTTGGGCAGATAAAAAAATGTTCCTTCTTTCTATTTCAACAATAGGATTAACTTTAGGTGATAAGCCTCTTCTTCGTCTAGAAGCATGAGAGTCTAAGAACATGAAAGAAAGGACCAAAAGAGGAAACAAGAAGGTTACTGCTGATTTCTAGGTTGTCTACGTCTAGCTTCCAATCGGTCTCAAGACGGGTATTGGTAGTGTCTAAAATGGTGTTAAATAGATTCAAAGCAATGCTAGTATGATTTTGAAGACCAAGCTCAATATTGGGATGCCTTGTAAGAGGTACAGTCATTAAGAAATAAAATAGTCAAAGAATCAATATCAGAAAAATAGATGTATCGATGACATTCGAGTATAAGAATTAACCAAAGATATATTGAAGATCTCTCCAATATGGTTGCCAAATAAATGTTGAGGAAAATATATGAAATGATCTTACTCAATCATTTTCAGATTCTGCTTGGATAAAGAAAAATAGACGGGAATGTCACCCTATGTTTATAGCCATCAAAATTAATATCCTAACTCACAAGTATTGATTACAAGTGCTTAGGCTAGTCTTTTATAAATAAAATCTTGCTGGAAAATCATTTTTTATACGATTTTTTAAATACAATAGTTGCTGAAATAAATGTAGAGATAGAAGCAAATACACCAAGATGATAACTAAGACAGATGATACATAAAACAATCCTTTATTTCATTCCAATTCACCAAAGAGTCATTCTCTTTACAAATTTTCGTGAAGAAATTTAGGACTAAAGTCAAACTTAGACATCCCCGATGGAACATACAAAAGGACCTCTGATAGAAAAGAAAAAAAAATGAACTCTAAAAGCTGAATCAACTTTCCATATATTGCTGCCCACTTGACTCTACACAATAGCCTTTGTCAGTCATGAAAACTAATTCACAAACAGACAAGTCTACACAAGCTATCAAAGATAGATCAACACTTTTGAAAAACAAGTGTTTGAATGATGTAATTCAACCCTGAATCCCGTTGTCTATAATAAGACCCTGCTATCATAAAAAATAATTAGGCTTGTGATAAGTTAAGGAATGAATGAAAACTAAACTATCTCAACATAAACTCAAAGAAAAACCCTTAGTATGCTTCTCCTTCTATACTCCCCTTTGTTCCTCCCTTTCCTTTTTCCTTTAATTGAAGTAGTTGAACTACCTCATTAGTTAAGTTAATTAAAAACTCAACCAAATTTTTAGTTAAGGGGGAAAAGTAATAAATCGTAATAAGGTTTTTTAAATAAATAATAACTAGTAGGTGGGACCCCTTGTGACTCCCTTTTCCTCTTAATAATCATAACATAACTAGTTAATTAAGCAAAACACCCCTCCTTGTGACTCCCATCATCACATTCATATTTGACAATTTATTTCATTGACATTTGAAAAAATATATTACCAATATATCCCAAAAGCCCACTGTCCAAAAATATGAAGTCAACTGTTCTCAATCAATAGATAAATAAATAAAACTTAAAATTCATATTTTCTAGTCTGTGAGACAATCTTTCCTTTGCTGTTGCTATCACCTTTTAAACTCTCTAAATTTGCCTTAGGCTATGTGGAGCCTCTAGGCTTAATATCCCTGATCACATGAGAGCAATCGTCCCTCAATTGCATGCGAGAGGACATCGATTTATTAGAATCATTTAAAGGTGAGGAAGGGAAAGTAGTGGCTTTCCCTTTGTCAGGGGCATAGTGGGCCTCAATTTTCATCATTTTATTTGAATAGCTCATTCTTGTATGCATAATTGATTAGCAAATAGTTCCTTTAACAACCATGCATGACAACTCTTTCAAAATATGAAATAGACTTTGGCTCAACGACATATCAGACTCATGCAATCCAATCCATACAAATTGTTTAACTATTGTCAATAAGCAGGGGGTGAACAAAAGGTCTTGGGATATGCAAGGGGTTTGTATTGAGCGAAACATGATAAAATGAGGAGGGAAAGAAACATGGTTACTACTCAAAGACAACAAACAATCAACTGTAATGAAAACCAAATAAAATATCATCGTGATCCAACCAAGAAACTGTGATTCCAAACTGCTTCAATACAAAATTCTTCTTGACTATAATTAAATTTTAGAATAGTGAGTGAAAAATGAATGTGGGAAGACGATGGGGTTGGAATTAGTGGAAAGCAAAATAATGGTAGGGAAAGAGAGTGGATACTGTTTATAAAATTAATTAAGTAATCCATAAAACCATTTTGTAAAAGGAAATAACACCAACCAAATAATCACTGTGAACAAATGAAAATTATTGTGCATAATTCAATTAATTTTATGCATTGACTTGTTCACTTGTTTGTAATCAGATTTCCAACACAGTGTCACCAAACAAGACAACATGCATTCTACAACCACCTGTAGAGGAGTTCTGTTCTTCTCATTTATCCATTTAATATTTCAAAACAATCCCCAAATGAATAAACAATCACTTAATTCCACTCTTTTCAATGTCAACTCATCAACCACTTTCCATCAACAATTAACTTGAAATAAGACTATACTACCACAACACCTGTGATTATCTCTATTAAGATGTATGATATTCACTAAAAAAACATAGTGGACAATCAACAACAACAATCCATATTTTAATTGCAAAGATCCTGATTTTCCATTTAAACACACAGACAACAATTACCATTTCATTTCATACGATGCTGTGGGATACACAGACCACTTAACAAAACACGAGATCATTTATGTGACTGTCAGGTCTAACTACTTGAATCTAAACATCCACGATGTTGGGCTATCAACCCAATACAATGAGGAAACAACAACATGCCCGATCTCATCTCACAAATTGATCAAATTAACAAAACCATATATTTTTAAAAACCCGTGACCCTCTCTGATGGCTCAATCAATATAATATCTGTAACATATATAGTGGATGGCCATGCCATATTCCCATTCGACAATTTAAAACACATAGTCAAAGCAATTATTAACTCAACCTATCATGCTATAGGAACACCACACATACCCATGCATCACGCATGAATCATCGCTTTGTATTGATAAATTGTAAACTAAAGTTGGGTTAACAATTCAACAATTACAATGTAAGAGACAACGACTGTGCATTCAATCCAATTTTCCAAATAACCACATTACTATGCTTGTCATAATAAGCAATGAAGTGACTAAATACCACTATCACTACCACTATCAACACAATCAACAGAGATGAGCCATAAATTGAACACTCTTGACAATACCCAACAACTCATAAAAACCAACATTATACCCGACAGACCATCACCGTTTCCTCTATCAAAACTCGTGCTTGGGAAATCAAGGGGTCACTCTATAGACCACACAGGGATACTGGAGTCAACTCCCATCATCGGGTGAGAACCTCTGAGACCAACGGTGCACGCATAGGGTATACCACCAATGAATTTGCAGAGAGGGTGACAATTCATGAGATATGAGAGACTCTGAACAGAGGAGCAAAGGCTCCATTTTGGCCTTGTAACAATAGTTAGAACACATAGGGTATAACCCTTGTGGCTCTCCCAATCTACCAACTAAAAATGCTGAGATAAAATAGAGTCAACAAAAAACAATATAACCCATTGCGCAACCATCAACATCATGAACAAACCCATACCCAAGTGAAACAATGCACAGTGACACAAGGCATTTCAAAACCAGTAAACTCCATAACATCAAAAGACTGGGTATGGTGATACAAATGCATTGAGACATCCATCCACTCTAGGCCAAATGAAATCCTCCAACTAAAACCAACAAGGATGACATAGAGCCTTTATGGCTGCTAACAATCAGAATGATCAATAAAACTGTGACCTTAAACCTTATTGCAATGAAAACCACACCAACCATTCATTCCAGAAAAATATCACCAATTTACACAGTTGTCAGACTTAAGGAAAGCATAGACCCATACATCACCGAACCAATATCTATTTCATAAATAGAGCAGATTCATGGATGGTGAAAAGACATACCTATAACCAAAAGAACCTTAAAAACTTGAGCTTGGTCGAGTGGTTCTTCCTCTACTTGAAATTCTGAGCCTATCTGACGCAGATCCCCTGCCTTCGGGCCGAGATCCGCACAGGATCTTTACTAAAACCAAGCCAAGGGTTAATCAAACCCTTCGTTTGAGCTACAAAGGGCTTCAGTTTTCGGGAAATTGAGAGTCCCGATATATCCCCACAACTCTTGACAAATGTTGAGATGTGAATTGTCAATGAGGGTTGAATGATCCAATGCACACCACCTACTGCCACTAAATTCGACTTTCAGGACTTGAGCGAACGACCTAACAATCGTTCCTCTTGACTTATCATTCCTCGAATTCTGAAATACCGGAATGTCTAAATGGGCTCAACATCCCATGAAATGCGCGATCGATGGCCTTTCAGGACTCCGCGTACTGGGAGTTCATGATTCTCGACCACGAACACTTGTTGCGCCAATTCCCGAATTTCGAAATAGAGACCCTTTTATGAGATTTCGCGACTTCGAGGTTTTCAATGCCAAGGGTCCTGGTCCTTTGTCATTAGAATTTCCGGTATGCCAGACCTCGAAGTACCAAAATTCCACTGCTGAAAATCCCTTTCGCAAACCGGGAGTTGAGTGACCAAGGGTTTTGGCCTGCACTCCGAACTTACGGGTCCCGAATTCCCGAAATAATCTGATGGCTCAGACAGACCACAATCAACGATCCATGTTGAACCTTGATGTCAGGGTGGCAGATTCATCCAACTCTTAACCACCTTGCAGCTCCTCTGGATCCGACGACCCTCACGACTTCGCGAATTTTCCACGGAGAATTATGACCCCCAGTTGCACTCCTCAAGGAATTCTGTCCATACAACTCAACACTCTCCCTCCCGAGATTAACTTCTATGAGGCGACTTTGATTTCTGCCCCCCCTCGAACACTTCGAAGGTATTATCCCTCCCGAGTTTCACCTGTAAACTCAAGCTTCCCCAAATGGATCTCTGCTCGCACTCCTTGCGGCAAACTTTCAAATAACCTCTGGTTATTTGGGTCTACGACCCTGTGCACTCCTTGCAACAATGGTCCTTCAATATCCCCCTTAGATGACAAGTTCTAAGGCTTCAACCAGCCTGCGCACACCTTGCACGACTCTGTGCTTCACCTGCACTTTAACTGTTATGAGAACAACGATATCCCTCCCGAGATTTCTGAGATAAAACTCAAATCTTTGTCAACGCACACGTTGCAGACGTCCACTGCACTCCTTGCAGGAATTCTCAGGAAAATAAACAATTAAAACTCATTCTTTTCCTCTCTCAGACTTCATACATTCAACATGAAATCAGACACCAACACAACATTGAAACAAATGCATAACAAAGAAACAAATCAGCTGTAAACATATCATTCAACAAATGTAAACAATAAGCATCATAACACCATGAAATTTGAGTCAAAGCTTCAAATATTAACTCAGGTGCTCCTGTACATGGGTTCTTCTCTACAACTCTCCAACTTATCATTTCTGAATGATCATCAAAAGTTTCAATAATACAAGGGTGAGGGTGTCTATATTCGTTTTCCCTCATATCTTCTAAAACTGTCTAATCTAACATTCATATCTACCCACTTTACATTAATAAACTTAAATGCCTTAATACATCCGACAGATGAGAGTAATCTCTCTAGATCTATTCATATATCCAAGACATAAATGCAAGTATGCCTCTCCTAGCTTATTACATTAATGCTTCAGATTCAAAATTTAAAATGTTGTTCACAAAAAAAAACGTGCTCCTTTTTCCCATTTGCGCATTTCCATCTGCGCGTCCAGCTGTCTCCCACTTTTACGTTGGTCACTTGGCTCTCTGCTTATGATGCTTCTGCATCACTAACCACAACAAAACACAGTTGAACAATATCCAAACTAGGGTGGTAGCCAGTGGAAGGAGTAGGAGTGACGTGCAGTAAATGCATTTTGCCTCCACCTTCCAGTCATTCATTTCCTTAGTACACGCCAACCCACTAATCCATTAATTTATTCAATCAAACCATGCAAACCAACATCCACTAATTTCCAAGAGTGCCACCCTCATCACATCTTACCATTTGCAAACTATACAATAATGCATGTCAACTATATAACTCAATAAATCGCATAACTATTAACTTGTTAGCTAGGATTAACAACGACCATTCTAATTTCAATGCATGTAGTGTAGCATAGTAGCATAGTTCAATATTTTATTTTTTCATTTTGTTTATATTGATTTTGCCTTTTTTCAACTGCTCTTATGTATTGTTACTAACATGTCTATTGTGCAGGTGTCAAAGTAACGAATCCAGGAACAAATAGCAATGGTAGAAATAAATAACACAGGCCATCGTAACATGAAATTAGAGCTTGGAACAAAACATAACATGCCTTACCCATCATTCACTTGTCACAATTAGAACCAACACATAACATGCCTTACTCATTTCCAATAAAACCCAAATCTTATCAATGATGTAGAACCATGTAAGCGGTGTCGAACAAGAGCATAAACATGAACTAAGAAGGTCGTGGGTGTGGCCAAGTGCACATGGTGCCAGCGTGGATGTCGCGTGTCGGTGGTGTCAGCTGAGAAAACGAGAAGGGTTTAACCGATGGTTAGCTTTACAACACTGATAAGATCAGAGTCATCGCTCTTAGACTCCTGATATTCATTGGACCAACTAGGATATTTCATCATTGGAGAATTGTAACGGCCCCTCCGTTGAGACATAAATGTAAGTGAGTATACTAGTGGTAATTTTTTTTTTAATGCATCAATAAAACAAGTGATATGTGACAACAACATATTCAATTATTACACATTCTATTCTCATCTACATCCTAAACTGAAAGAATCATATTTAACATCATTTCTACTAAAATAATAAATAATATCACAAAAGCAAATAAAAATATGTCTACCCATCCAACCTATCTACAAGGTTATGACTTTCAAGACACATAATCAATGCTCCAGTCTAGGATTTATTCGTTTGATTTTTACCATTTAAAGTCTCAGGACTGGAGATTGTTACGAGGAACATGGAGATATCTACACTCTTAACCCACCTTAACCTATATTCAGGGCTAAATTTTAAGGTAAGGAACTTAATCATGACACAATTAAATTCAATCAATGACTCATTAAACTATTACGAAATTCATCAATATATCAATCAATTTCATACCACAAGAATTCCTCAATTGTCTCATTTCATATCATTACAAAAACATTGCTATCACCCCATTCCTATCATTGTTATAATCCACTAATAAGTTCAATAATTAACAAGTCATTTTGGATAATGTTATCAATAAATTGATCATAATAGTACGCATATTGTTTTTTTGTTTGCTAGTTTTTCCTTGACCTACGAGACTAGCCTCTGACTTGAGAAACCGCAACTCAAGGGCATCTAAGCCATCAAAATCATCTGGAGATCGCACCCGGCCTAAGACACACCAACCCTTAACATGGTTGGATTTTTTGTCCCCGCAGGTTTCGAGCCATTGACTTTAACATCATAAAGTGCCTTAACAACACACTCCATCACCGACTATTCTACACCTCGGAGACATAATAGTACACATATCAAAATACCTCTAATATTTTTATATATTTTTATTTACAATATCGATCATAAGATAATAATTCATTATATCAATTACTATTTAATTATATTTCACATACTATTCGCGGGAAAGAAGTTTTGCTTCAATTAGACTTCGTATTATTTAAGATATTAACAATTTCATTTTCCTTATTTTATCTAAGTGATAAGTAATAATATCAATCGTTCAAGAATTTAAATAAGACTGTTAATTAACACCAGGACATGTCTAACATAATCATAAGTAATATTATCATTTAAATTTTTATTTTTAAGTATTGACTTCTTAGAAATATACCCATTCGACACCTATAACTATTTTTATTCCATAACATTATTGTGTATTAACGATATGGTGGGTATAATATTTACGTTAATCCATGTCTATGATATGGTTGTTTTATCATTAAAAAAAAAATGCAATGATATCCATTCACCAATAAATTTTATAACCACGCTTGCTCATATTACTCGTAAGAAGACGATTTATTCAAGTCCAACGCATGCTCATAGGTCTTCAAGTTTCTAACCAAGTGGTGTATGTCACTCCCACTGGTTGGAGATTTGAAGATGATCAAATCGAAGAGTAACTATGAGTTACGAGTTCACTGGTTCGGTAGTTATTATTAGCTACTAAAATGATTAAACCACGAAATTTCAACTGTAGTGTACAACTGAAGTCATTATTACCAACATGTCTATAAGGCATGAATTCTCAAGGGCGCTTAACCCTTCAGTATTTTAGAACACTTTACCACTATGATTAAAATAAATATGATAGGATTACTCCCGACTCGCGGTTGGAGAACACCGAAAGGTATTGGTCATTGATAACATTCTCCGCATATTAAAAACTCTTCAGCCCAATAAAAATTTCAAGTTAAGTTAAAAAAAATATAAACATGGCATGTATATATTTTAATTCTCTTTAATCATTTGAAACGTGACAATTATGTATTTTTACAGTAAATTTATAATGTGATTAGGTAAATGTAAAAACGTAAACATGTTAACGGATGCCTTCATAAGTGCAAGGAAGTTATGAACAATAAATCTGACCCATTGATTTTGGAGGACGACTAAGAATATGCCAACATCTTTAATGCTTAGCCATCAGATTAGAATTTAAGATTAAAAGATCATTAATTGTGCCCATTATCAATAGGTGTACGCCTTTCGGCGTAAAAATAATTAAACCACAAAATTTCAACTATAGTGTACAACTGAAGTCATTATTACCAACATGTCTATAAGGCATGAATTCTCAAAGACGCTTAACTCTCCAGTATTTTAGAACACTCTACCGCTATGATTAAAATAAATATGATAGGATTACTCATAGATCCAACTCTCCACAAAAAACAAACAAACATCGACTATACAAGTCTAAAATTCAATTTACCTAAAATTTTTATAGAGACATTGCCATTTTCTCAACATCTATAGCTACAATTTAAAACTACAACACCCATAATAATTTCTCAATTGAACTGTAATTAATACCATAGAGAAATTACAAATTGAAACTTCTAGGATGCAACTATAAAAACAACGATCATAAAGGGATTAGAGATCAGTATTGAAGGAATTTTACAGCGACTAAGCACATCAACACATCAGATCAAAATAGTTTTGTTTCGCCCCTATATATATATTTTCCCACTTTCTAATTTTGAAAAAACTTACAGTGCACAAAAAATACAAGTTAGCATGCATATAACTCGATAGCTACCCCGAAATTTTGATCTTCAATAGGAAACTAAAAACAACGATTCTATGAAACAAATTCTTTGTATTTTAAATCAAATTGCAGCGCGAATCCATAATCCATATTTTTAAAGGTTTTAAATCCACCATACAAATCTAAATTCGGGCTTTGCAACCTGTCTCACAGTGAACTACAAAATATTTAATATGGGATTGTAATTAACTTTTAAAAAAGAGTCCAACGAAAGTCCTCAGTTTGGACTGTAGTTAATTTACACAGAGACCATCTAAATATTCTTTTAAATTTTTTCAAATTTCAATAAAATTGACAACGACTTAAGAAATTTAAATTCCAAAGTTGCAATCAATCCGCAATTACCTTGACGACAGTCAAATAAAATCAAAGCATTTAAATATACTACGACCATAACAATGTAAACTTCCGGATTCGAAATAGAATGCAATGATCAAAAAAATATAACTTTTCAAAATAAAGATTTTATAAATAACCCCAACGATATTCTAAATTTGTGTTGAGAATATTATTACAATGGTCACACAAATTCGAAATTGCCAGAATGGAAAATGATATTACATGATCCCACGGATTTCTACTTTTCAATTTGTAATTTGATTGATAGTGAATCCTCAAAAAGAAACTTATTATACAACGACCATGATAAAAATAAACTCGTGGATTAATATATTTTGTAGTGCCCCGATAAGATCTAACTCTAGAATATACATTTAATTATAGCGTTCAAGGCAATTCTAAATTCCAAAATTTAACACAGTTAAGCGGCGACAATTAAATTTTTAATATACAAACTTTATCTTGTTACAATTACAATTTTCAGAAATGAAAATAATGGAACCGATGAATATGGTGGGTTGAGGACGTTCTCCAATGTCTTGCGCTTCTTCTCTTCTCTCACTTGTTAGTCACAAAGACTTCATCAATACTTCCCAACCAATGCTAGGGGTACTCTTTTTCTCCCTTAACCACAAAAGGGCCACACACAAGAAACCAACAAACAATAGTTCCAAATCTTTCCTTGCAAGGAAGAACTTCTGCTCTTTCTACAAGCTTGGTATCCCAACTCTCACAAGTAAAATACAGTCCAAAACAATTTGGGAACATAACATTACCAAGAAAAATGAGATCCTTTTCCCTTCTACACCATTTGTTTTATATAAAAATCCCCATGGCACATATCCTCATGCATAATTAATTATATTTTTGATTAATTTAATTAGCATTATTCACTCACACACTTGTCACACTCTCCCCAAGTTGCACAAGTAAATACCCTTTTTTTTTAAATAAAAAGGGGGTGGGACCTGTTATATTGCTGTAATCAAAATACAAAAAAAACTGTTTGGGATGCCAGTTGTCCCGCCTAAGTAGGAAACCGGGACAGCTCGACATCCCTTGCCAGATGTCATCTTGGTCACAAAATAACTAAGTTTTTTCATACAGCGTCCTGCCCGAAGGAAACCAGGACTTGCAGTTTTGAAAATGCAACTAAGTATCATAAGTTTTAGCTAAGAAAACTGTAAACTGGATGGCTCAAAGCCTAACTGATAACAAGATAATAAACAAAAACCAATTCTGGACTTCCATTGACCTGCTAGCCTACGCACTTGTGTTGGTCCTCTGTCTGCTTCCATCCGGCTGGAAATGCGTATGCACGTGCACAAGTTGGACATTGGCGCCTCGGATGTGCCTGGAGTGGGCCGCGAAGTACATATCCAGTCGATGTTCAATCCTCGTTAGCCGGAAGGTCTGGTCGTCCAACAAGCTTCTGATCTCAAAGATAAGGCTGAGACATTCCCAGTTGGTTGAGAGCGACTGCTCCTAGCTGTTACTTGCACTGGAATCCTTGTCGTGCCCTGGTGGCTTGTCCCTCGTCACCTCCTTGAACGTGTCAGAGGGTTCCTCCTCTTCTATATAGCAGGTGGAGTATGGCGCTTCGGTGCAGTTGGCTTTGGGAGCTGCCATCTCGCTAGTGGCTGAGGGCCGTCTTCCCTGACCAAAGTCCGAAGGTGGGTTCCAATTTTCGGGCACTGTGAACAGCAGGTGTTCCAGAATACTTTCTGGTACGCCTCCTTCTGGAGTCTCTTCGACCATGTACGCCATGGGTGGCGTTCGTGGCCTCGCTTTCCTCCGTCGGGTGGCCATGGCGAGAGCTGCTTCGAATTTTTGTTTTCGCTTCCTCCTGGATTCCGCAGAGTACCATGCCGCTCCCCTCCGTGGTTTCCCTCGCAATCTTGGCATGGTGGAGGTCTGGTGGGGTGCCCAGTTGCTCCCTCGAGAGGTCGCTTTGCTTCCTAACCCAGAAAGAAGCCTTAGATGCGTCACCTGCGCCTGCAAATTCTCGGAGAAGCGATGACAATTTTGCAGTTCTGCTAGAGCTAGAACTGCCCAAAGCTGTTGGTTCTCTCCTCCAACAATCCGAGCGA
>ML870427.1:13062-33212 GCA_009831015.1 Picea engelmannii | reverse complement strand
AAAACGCAAAAATATCCCAGTAAGATCAATAGGATCTTCCAAGTAACTAACAAAGATAACAAAGATCTCTTGTGACTGCTAGCACCCATTAATGTTACAAATTCAACCTCATTTCAAAGAGAGTCATCAATGTAACATTCACAATCACCATTACACAATCACAATACTTAAGGAGAGCACAACTAATACACTTGAGCCAAAATCCATTTCATAACCAAAGTAGATTCATGAAGGGCCAAAAAAAAGAACATACCTATAATCAAATGTTTTAAACACGAGTTGGCCAAGTGGTTCCTCCCTGCTAAGAAATCAAAACATAACCACAACCGTAGTGTTTGGAAGATAGCCTGACCATGGTGGCATCCATCGAAAAGGGTAAAGGTGATGTGCAATAAATGCACATCACTTACCTACTCTAATCTCATTCAATTCTTAGTACACACTAGCTATTAATCCAACTAATCATCCACCTTGAAACAACAACCTTTAATTTCCAAGAGCGCCACCGTATCACATATTACCATCTCTATTATGCAAAAATGTGCACCAACTATATTATATAAAACCTTTATAACTTGCATGGCTATCCTATACTAGCTAGGATTTGCCCCAAATATTTTCGATGCATATAGTATAGTATGTTAGCATAGGACAATTTCTTCTTTCAACCTTTTTTCATTTGTTATTACTAACCTGTGTTTGTTGCAGGTGTCACAAGTCCTATATCTAAGAACAATCAATAATGATACCCTGAAATGTTTCGATATAACTTGATCCTGAAACAACAAGGGAACCATGTATAAAATTTCTGATCCATTATCCCATCCAACAAGATATAGTCAACCACAAAAGTAGTGTCAAATAGTGTCGCATAACACCAGGCCTGATCTTCAATAGTACAAGGGTGTCCCACCTACTAGTATTATTTATCTTTTATAATAATAGGCTTTAGCAATACTTTGCGGGTGAACTATGTTGACTTTTTCAATCGTGAACAAATTAGCGACTCGACAGGGAAATTTGTTTTTAACAGATTTAGAACTCATTACTCATGGTTTCGCAGACTAGGACAATAATCTTAAGAAGACATAACTCGAATGATTATGCAACAAGGGGAAGTGAGCGGATTTAATGGAAAGATGACCGAGAATTCGAGAATATCTTATGAAAAATGTTAAGTATGAGGGGTTTTACCACTGTATGCATAATCCATTTACTAGAATCCGTTCTTTAACCTTTAAGGAGGAAAATTTATAGATTTGTTCTTAAACTCTCAATGGATGAAGAAATGGAGAGAAGAAGCGGGAGATAACCAATTATTTATAAGACAACTGTGGAAATATATGACAATTTCAAGGGTCCTTTAGAGATGACATGATAACAACTATGTAATCTTGATTGTTATTTAATAACAATTCTTGCATGAGTGTCATTGTGGAAAATATGATCCAACATCTTATTCTCTACCAAAACTAAACGATGACCGAAAACAAGCTCAACAAAACTAAATTGTAAAAGATTAAAATGGCAGAAATAAAGTGACAGAAAAGTAAAGGCAGTAGGAAATAATTAAAACAAAAAACAACTACTGTAAGAAGAACAAAACAAAAAAAACGAAAACCTGAAAATAGAGCTAGACTACTAAAATATAGGAAATCCAGACAACGTAGAGATTTTCACGTTGGTTCCATGTAATGCTTTAAGTGAGAACCGTTAGTACTGTAGGAAAACAATCGCTCCTGCAAATATTTTAGAATGTAAGAATTTGTACCTAAGACAAAAGCGATTTTGAAAGGACCCAACCATAATTTCTGAAATTTTGAATGTCTTCCCTTATCAGCGTGAGCCAAATCCCTTATTATAACTTTTTCATTGACCTTAAACTTGACAGTTTTGACACTCTTGTTGAAATATTTCTTAACGGTCTGTTGTATCCTTTTAATATTATCCAAATCAAACATCCTTTGTTCTTCCAAAGCTAGTAATACATTTACTCTTTGTGAAACATCTGAAGAATTTAATTCTTCGGTCTGTAGCATCAACCTTAAGGAAGAAAGTTCCATCTTGGTTGGCAGGAGGGCTTCTTGACCATAAACCAGCTGAAAAGGGGTACAACCAGTAGTTACTTTGGCAGTAGTTTGATCTTCCCAGAGGGCATAAGTTAGGAGAGTATGCCACTGGCGAGGTTTATCCTCGATGAGCCTTTTGATGATCCTCACCATATTTTTATTGGTGGACTCAGATTTCCTATTTCCTTGGGGATAATAAGATGATGACATGAAATTTTTAACCCCCAACTTGGCTAGAAATTGAGTCAGCTTAACATAAATGAAAGCGGGACCGTTATCTGTAATAATTTCCAATGGAAGACTGAATCTGGAAAAAATATTATTTTCAAGGAAAGAAATTACCCGAACGTCTGTGGAATGTTTGAGTGGGACAACTTCAACCCATTTTGTAAAATAGTCTATGGCTATCAATATAAAAACTTTCCTAGTTGAATAAGGAGGGTTAATAGAACCAATAAAATCCAATCCCCACTTTGAAAAGGGAAAATCTGGCAAGACAGGTTGTAATGGCATGGCTGAAAGGCGTTCTTTCCCAACAAAATTTTGGCATTTGTCACAGGACATCGAAAAAACATAAGAGTCGTGAAAGATCAAAGGCCCGTAATATCCCTTCCTAATAATCTTGAAAGCAGTGGTCTTTGTAGAAAAATGACTGCCTACATGAATGACATAGCTTGAAGAACCGTGGGCTTCTTGCATCAATTTTTGTGCATCTTTGTTGGCCCTTGACCAAGTTTTGAGGATCCTTGGTCATGTTTGACCTAATTTTGGGACTTTGACAGGATGTCGAAGGCATAGCGCAAGAAAAAGAAGAGATTATGGGATCTCGACCCCTTTTAGGGCCCTTTTTGGGATTTTGGATTATG
Source organism: Picea engelmannii (assembly GCA_009831015.1). Lineage (NCBI taxonomy): Eukaryota > Viridiplantae > Streptophyta > Pinopsida > Pinales > Pinaceae > Picea > Picea engelmannii. The sequence continues at coordinate 30,277 of ML870427.1, read as the reverse complement.
TAACGGGTATGGGAATGTTTTCCCATGGGTTTACCCATGCTTAGGCCTATTTTGTATGTATAAATAGAAAGATAGGAAATGTAAGAAGTAGTTATTGCAAGTTGGTTAAGTGCTAGAGTTGGATCTATGTGATAAAAAATTGTAAGGCTTTGTGCATCTGTGTGAGACTTTCATAGCTAAGTGTAAGTCATTGTAAGGGGTTGTGACAAGTTGCGTGCTTAGACCTACTCAGGGAAGGAGGATCTAGCGAGTTGTGCAGATCTCCTGTCCTCTGCGGAGTAGGGTTTTTGAGGCTCTATGCATGTAACCTATTGAAGAAGCTAAGAAAGAAGAGAAGAGTTGGTGGACGTAGCCCTACGGTGGGGGTGAACCACGTACATGCTGTGTTGCTCTGCTTTGTGCAATGTGTTGATGTGCCTATATGTTAATGTGCTTAGTTATTTAATATAGATAAATAATTTGTCGATGCTTAGTGATTAATAGTATAAATGAATGTTAGATCTAACTTATATAGATGTTCATAGTGCCAAATCTATTAATATTTGATCTGTTTCGTCGAGCTAAGTGCTGTTAGATGCTAAATCTGGTTGAATACTACGCTGTGCTGTAATTAGGGTTTAACTACACTGTAACTAAGAACTAAATATTGATAAATATAACTGCTGAGTGCTCTATTAAGTGATTAGAATCAAAGATCTGTGTCCCAGCTAAGGTTGCAGACACTGGAGTCCTGTAACCACCCCTGCCTCTACCTCGGGTGAGACTTCATCTTCTTCCCAGGTGTTGCCAAAAGGGCCGGTAGTTATGGTTTTGTTGGTGCACTGTTGTAGCGTTGAACCCTAGTTCTTCCCCTGTGCCAACAAATGGTTCTGTTTCCAGGACCTGAAACTATGATTGATGGGAACTGAGGAAGAAGAAGCTCTGTGAAAAAATCTGACCTGAAACTATGATTGCTAGGAACTCAGGAAAAAGAAGCTTTGTGCAAAGATCAAACCTAAAATTGTGAAATCTCTGTGCATAGATCTGTCGCTCTAGTGTGCAATATTATACTTTATTTGTGAAGCTCTGTGCTAAAGAAAGAAGTCTAATCTGCATAAAAGAGGTAATATCTAAACGCTTTGTGCTCTGATAAAGGTAAGAATAGTGAAAAGTTTTAAGATCTGGAAGCTTTGTGCTCTGCTGAAGATAAGATTAGTGGAAATTTTTGTTTGTAAAGTATGGATCTAGGTATGTTTAATAAGATTTATCCTAGCTTGAAAACTAGGGCACTGATAGAAGAAAGAATATTTGATATGAGTAGATCTGATAAGAATAGTGAAAGATATGTTATACCTATGCATAGAAAGAATGTTTGGACTAACAAATGGATGTAGGATCCTAGAAATAATTTTTTGCAGGTTAGCTACCATGATCCTTGTGTGCAGTACATGAAAGGCTGGGGATCATTTAATAGAAAGAGAGGATTAATCCTTCGTTACAGTTGCAGAAGATCGAGATATCTGGCTAAGGAATTCCCTAGAAAAAGATGTAGTTTCCTCTGTTGCAAATCTATGGACCATGAAGTATTGGATTACACTAGAATGATTGCTAAGGTTGAAAGAATTAATATGAACTAAGAAAACCCTAAGGCATATCCGGAAACTGAGATTATGATAGAACTCCAGAAAGGATAAGAGAAAGTATTACTACAAATGCAAGGAACCTTGAATGACCACCGACACATCGGCTTATTAGAGATCTTTAAAGAAAAAGAATGTATTGAAGTAGGAATAAGAGACTTCGACATTGACAGTGTTATGGATGAGGAAACATGGTGAATATCATGACTGAGAGAAATTGGGAAATTATAGAAAATCCTGCTATGATTCCTTCATTAGGAGGAATAGGATTATTCAGAGGAAAGATGATAACCCTACGTGGAAGACTTACCAGGATATCTATGAGTGCTCATGGAACTTCAACAGAGGAAGAATTTGAAGTTGTTAAATTTATTGAGAACAATGCTCTATTTGCTATGGTATTAGGAAAACCATGGATTGAAGAAGATCAGGCTAGAAGGAAAGAAGAAGAAGTCTTAGAAAAAAAGAAGCAAGAATTGAAAGATTTCATGACTAGGAGGATTGCACACTTGGTTGAAGAACAAGAGAACCAAGTGAAGCTACTTCAAACTAGAGATTTTGATGTCTAAGTTGGAAGAACATTAGAATACCTACAAAATATTGAAGTACCTATTCCAGGTACAGATGAAGTATTACCCTTGATTTCTAGGAAGGAACCTCAACAACGTGAAGTTACTTTGCCGAAAGAAGATAAGAACTAGAATGGAAAAAGGAATTCTGAGATGAAGCTCACTGGAAAGAAGGCTAGAAAACTAAGTAAGAAGAGAGCTAAGATTGAAAAGTTACCGAAGGTTCCCAAGGGAACTTCGCAGAAGGAAAATTTGCAAAATTGGAGCTTCGCTGGAATATCAGAACAACATCACATGACACTTCGCCATGGTGAAGCAATATAGTCATTAGAGACAGTATATCCATTCGACCGACGGCCCGAACGGGTAGAAATGCATTTATGATCAAAAAGTTCACCACCAGATCATTGGGACTATGCCACAACGGACAAGACTGAGTTAATGAAGGATTTTCACCCATTGCAAGAGATCCGTTGCCAAGTTATCTATTTATCCCATCACACCATGCAACAAGAACACTTTTTATTACCGTGAATCTGAGCCCGCAGACTAGTTGAGTTCGCACAATGATCACCACGTTAGTTCCATCTATCCCATTGCATTGAACAATTTTTCTTCAAAGCCGAGACATTCAACCATGAGTGTGCATGTTATATGAGCTTAGCATGATAGAGAAGATTGTCAAAGAAGTTCTTATTGACCTAATGACTGAAAGAGTAATGTATGAAAGAGCGATGCCTGCAAGTATTCAAGAGTCATCGACGAGAGGACTGCAAGCCTCTCTGTCGACTACTCGTGGAGCTGGACCATCCTGACCATCAACAGAAAAGAGACCCAAACACAGAGACGACCTAACCAATGCGAAGCTGATCTTGTTCATATTTCCCAATTACATCCCACCTCTAGCTGGGGCAGTGCGTCGAGATAGTGTGCCAAGGGAATTTGAGTACACCATGATTACTGCGTACCTCCCGAAGGGGATACGTGTAGTTTGTGCACAACAGGATAAGATCACATCGTTGAAGTTCAGTGACTTCAACCTCAGAGATTGCAAAAACTATAGTATGCTTTCCCCATATAAGTACCTGACCAAGACGAAGGGGAAGAACTCAAAGATAATCCATCAACCATGGATGATGAACCTCACGTAGTCCAGTCTGTTAAATGTCATGAAGATCCCACACTTCAGAAGGCACCATGAAGTGAATGCCTATGTCAAGTTATTGCTTTCATGCTACCATGGCAGCTACCTATGGCTATACCACCAGATTACAGTGGACTCGACATTGATCCATAGGATCACAGGCTTGAGTATGCAAGGACCTGATCCACAAGAGTTCTATCTAGGAAAATCCATAGACTACACACTAGCCCAGAAAATCAAGGATACATATGGCGATGTCGAAAATGGAACACGAGGCTACAAGGTATCCTCCATCCAAAATGGCGCAGTGCGCCTCACCTGTCAGCTAACTGCAGGAAATTTAGTAAGGAATAGCAAACCTACACAGGTCACAGGATTTGTTGTTGACCTCGCAGGAAAGTGTGTAGAAGGTTTACAGATGAACTAGGCGAAGTACCTGGTGAATCAGTTGGAGCTAGATTGCCGCAAAGCCTAGGATCAGGGCTATGAGTTCCATTTCAGCTGGCTCCTGATCCTTATCACCTTTGTTTCCTGGGAGAAGCCTGAAGGTGCGACCTTCTCATATATTGAACCATTCGAGCCGCTTGTCACGAAGTTTGCTACCCTTTGGTACTTGAGTGATATGGACAAACAGTGGCAGTCGAACGTTGTTTTTCATACGTAATACCTTCAGCTGAAGAGAGCCATAGAAGAAGAACCTTGCATGACTCCGAACACCTTACAGATATTCCGACCTCTGATGAAGTTCTGCACAGATAGACACTTCATCTACCTTACGATGCGAGCCAATGAACATAAGGAACAACTGTAGTGATACTACAAGCTCACGGAAGACGATCTTGAGGAGATCACTAAAGATTGGTTGATAGATCTCCTTATTCCAGTAGACTCTGTAGAGATGTCTGACCCTAATAGCCCAGAAATCGTGCATGATACACCCGGACCCAACAAAATGAAGAAGATCGAAGAGGTCCAAGAATTAAGCAGTGCTTCAGGAAATACTACTTCAGTATCACCTGACTGAGGGGGTGATGATGAAGCAGAAGAAATGAATGGTAAAGGAGACGAACAAAAGCAAGGTGAAGTAACACCGCCAAGATGAGACTGATCCCCTGAAGAAGAGGAAGGTTTCTCCCACAAAACCTTCTTCCTGGAAGAAATTGAGAGCCACTGTGACCAAGATGAACACCGTTCTTATTACTGATGACTTCGACTTCATCATATCCACCCTCAATGATGGTTCACTGGAAATCGTTGAGAAACAATAAGCTAAGTAGTAGGAAATGTATGACAGACTTAAGGTCAAGTTCCGATGGGTACAGAAGGCCCTTCAGTCTAGTCGTGCAGTGTCCACTACTCCCTTGTCATTAGGAGAACGAGAGTTGGGGGATGAGCCAACCCAACTCCTCCGATTAGATGATGTTGTCGAAGCTTGTCTTCGTCGCACATAAGAAGAAGAAGATCAAGCTACCCAGACCTTGAAGAAAGTACAAGGCGACATTGTAGAACAATGCATAATTGTAGAACACAAGAAGGTTGCTATCCAGGCTAAATTTGAAGCGGAGAAAGCACAACTGCAACAAGAGAAAGAATAGTTGCTCGCATAGAAACTTGAAGTAAAATAAGCAGTAAATAGAGCCCTCTGCTCTATGACAGGCTTAGAGCTACAGGCTGAAGACCGAGTCACACACCAAGTAGAGCAGCTCATAGAAGCTATCCAACAACTACAACACCGAGTAACAGATTTAGAGCTCGCAATGTACCTAACACCCGCATGATGTAAGGGACCAAAGGGAAGCAACTGTTCGAAGCACAATTGAAATAATAAAAGTCCTTTCCCTAGAATGCAAGAAACTGAGTTATCGAAGTGCCCAAATGTATGAACAACTCATTGAGGATCTAGAATTGAAGGCACTAGAGTCACAACTCTAGGAAGTGAAGTATCAAGCAGAGACAATACATGCGAAGTTGAAGCCCCTGTCAGCTGTGGAAAGAATGAAGCGATCCCAAGAGAAATGCACTACCCAGTAGAAGGTCCATACTATTCAGAGTAGAGTTATGGAAGTAAATTAGAGTCTCCAAGATGTACATGACCAGGCTTACCAACTGTTCACAGAAATTGAAGGTCGAGGAGTGGAACTGGAGCAAGTTGTCACTACAGCTAAACAATGCCTCGAGGGACCTGTCAACGAAGCAATCATACAAGAGTTCACTGAACAGGAGGCCGTAGCACATCAAAAATTCGAAGCAGCTCGAGGATTTTGAAGTAAGACTAGTCAGATCAGAGTGACTCGGGACGAGTCACAGGTGAGTGTTGGGGGCATGTTGGCCCTTGACCAAGTTTTGAGGATCCTTGGTCATGTTTGACCTAATTTTGGGACTTCGACAGGATGTCAAAGGCAAAGCGCAAGATGAAGCAAAGATCATGGGATCTCGACCCCTTTTAGGGCCCTTTTTGGGATTTTGGATTATGTAATGGGTATGGGAATGTTGGCCCATGGGTTTACCCATGCTTAGGCCTATTTTGTATGTATAAATAGAAATCTAGGCAATGTAAGAAGTAGTTGTTGCAAGTTGGATAAGTGTTAGAGTTGGATCTGTGTGATCAAGAATTTTAAGGATTTGTGCATACTGTGTGAGACTTGCAGGGCTAAGTGCAAGTCATTGTAAGGGGTTGTGACAAGCTGCGTGCTTAGGCCCACTCAGGGAAGGAGGATCTAGCGAGCTGTGCATATCTCCTATCCTCTGCGGAGTAGGGATTTTTGAGGCTCTATGTATGTAACCTATTGAACACGCTAATAAATAAGATAAGAGTTGGTGGACGTAGCCCCAGGGTGGGGGTGGACCACATACATGTTGTGTTTCTCTACTTTGTGCAATGTGTTGATGCGCCTATATGTTAATGTGCTTAGTGATTTAATATAGATGAATACTCTGTCGATGCTTAGTGCTTAATAGTATGGATGAATGTTAGATATGACTTATATAGATGTGCTTAGTGCCGAATATGTTAATATCTGATCTGTTTCATCGAGCTAAGTGCTGTTAGATGCTAAATCTGGTTGAATACTGGGTTGTACTGTAATTAGGGTTTAACTGCGCTGTAACTAAGAACTAAATATTGATAAATATAACTGTTGAGTGCTCTGTTAAGTGATTAGAATCACATATCTGTGTCCCAGGTAAGGTTGTAGACACTGGAGTCTTGCAACCACCCCTGCCTCTACCTCGGGTGAGACTTCATCTGCTTCGTAGGTGTTGCCGAAAGGGACGGTAGTTAGGGTTTTGTTGGTGCTTAGTGATTTAATATAGATGAATAATCTATTGATTCTTAGTGCTTAATAGTACAGATGAATTTTATATCTAACTTATATAGATGTGCTTAGTGCCGAATTTGTTAAGATTTGATTTGTTTCTTCGAGCTAAGTGTTGTTAGATGCTAAATCTGGTTGAATACTACGCTGTGTTGTAATTAGGGTTTAACTGCGTTGTAACTAAGAACTAAATATTGATAAATATAACTGTTGAGTGCTCTAGTAAGTGATTAGAATCATAGATCTGAGTCCCAACTAAGGTTGCAGACACTAGAGTCTTGCAACCACCCTTGCCTCTACCTCGGGTGAGAATTCATCTGCTTCACAGGTGTTGCCGAAAGGGTCGGTAGTTAGGGTTTTGTTGGTGCGTTGTTGTAGCATTGAACCCCGGGTCTGTCCCTGTGCCAAAAATCTTCATTGTTTACACAACGAAGTAAAACACCATCAACAGATATTTGAAATAATAGGTCTCCTATAATGACGTATCTTGCAGATTCAAGATGAAGTCTTCTCCTTTGATGAGTGTCTAAATTGTCTGGACATATCTGGTTCTGTAAATAATAAACCAAATTTTTGTACCAAGGATGTTTAGACACAGGGATGGTCTGATCGTCAATGTAAAAGAGGGTTGAAAGGGAACTATCTTCTTCCTCAATTTCTTTGTCATTCTCAGCATGCTGAGATAAGTGAAGGGATAGGTCACGTCCCTTGATAGTGGAAGAAGTCACGATATTCAAATCATTCTCTTGGATCTTGGCAAGCCAATGTGCAAGTTTTCCTGAAAGATAAGTCTGTGAGAGAAAAAACTTAACAACAGGTAAAGGGACTTTTACCAACATATGCTTACCTAAGATGTAGTGGCAAAACTTTTCAACAAATTTAACAAGAGAAAAAGTGTGTTTCTCAATAAAAGAGTATTTAAATTCATCCTCAGACAAACTTTGACTCATGTAAGCCACATGTTTTTCATTTCCTTGACTATCATCTTGCATAAGGACAACAAAAACTGCATCCTCAGTGGCATTAGTATAAATCGTGAATTCCCTCTCAAAATCCGTCTTTGCCAAAATTGGTGTGGAGTTGATTGCTTTCTTAATCCATTCAAAAGAATTTCCAACCTCATCAGTCTAGGAAAAAGAATGGTCCTGTTTAAGCAGATTATGGATTGGCTTGACCATCATTGCAAAATTTGGAACAAACCTACGGATGAAGTTAATAACTCCCATAAAGGCTTGAACCTCTTTCTTGGAAGTAGGAGCAGGAAGGTTAAGGACAACAATGATTATTTAAGGATCTCTACTTATTCCTGAATCAGAGACAATATGTCCAAGGAGCTTGCCCTCGGTAACACCAAAAATGGACTTGGAAGGATTTAGGGAAATTCCAAATTTCCTACACCGCATGAGAACCTTCCTCAGATGGCCAAAATGATATGATCAGATTTTAGAGTAAACTGTTAAGTCATCAAGGTAGATTTTAATGATCTTACCGATCAAATCGTCAAAAGATAATTGCATAGCTCTTTGAAAAGTGGCACCTGCATTAGATAAACCAAACGACATACGTTCATAAGAAAATGTACCCCAATGAGTAATAAAGGTGGTTTTATATTTATCTTCCCTTTTTAACTTGATTTGATTGTAACCGAAAAACTCGTCAAGTAAGGACATCATTTGTGAGCCTGCAACTTGCTGCAAAATCATTTCCATGTTGGGAAGAGGGAAGTGGTCCTTTATACTAGCTCGATTTAATGTGCAAAAATCAACACATAATCTAATCCGACCAGTTGTTTTTCGAACATGGACTAGATTTGAGACCCATTAAGAATATTTGACTGGAAAGATAATTCCAGCCTTCAAAATTTTTTCCAACTCCTTTCGAATGGTTTCTTCTAGCACAGGGTTGATAGGTATTTGTTTTTTCCTAACTGGTTTTACACCTTCCTAAATGGAGATGGCATGTTTTATAAGGCTAGGGTCAAAACCACGAAGATCCTCATAAGACCAAGCAAAAGCATCTCGAAATTCACCAAGCAACCTGGTGAACTTCTCCTTCTCTTGATCTGAACATTTGACACTTATTTTCACGTTATTTGGAGTCTTGGGTGTCCCAATGTTCAAGGAGATGGTCTCACCACCTTCCTTTTCGACTCTTCTTCATTTTTTTTCTCCTTGTTGCCTACATTACTCGAAGAAAATGAACTCTCTAGAGGAGTCAAGCCTTTAGGAATCTTGTTATCTTCCATGGATATAATTTCCTTAAGCTTAAAAGGTTCATTTTGGATAAAAGCAAAAATGCTCTCGTCATTAGGGAAGACCTACCAAGACTCTACATTGTAGGGAATATGTGGATGATATAGGGATTGAAAGGTACAATCAGGTCTGTGTGGTAGAAGTTGCCGAGTAGGAGAAGCTGCAAAAACAACTAACCAATCAGCCATTGGGTTTAGTTCCCTCTTCACGTGAGTGATATTGAAAGACAATAGGTTTGAGATAAGAGCCCAAACAATTTGGGTGTATCATTTCATCAACTTGTTGCTAGGGGAATAAATCTTACGTACAAGGTTGACAACAAGTTCAGAATCTCCAAAAACTGAAAAGTGACCACAACCAAGATTATAGGCGTTTTCAATGCCTAATAATAGAACTTCGAATTTAGTGACATTGTTTGTGCAAGAAAATTCCAACCTATAAGAAAAGTTATGGATTTTTCCTATAGGAGAGATCAAGACAATACCAGCTCCATTACTTTCATTAGAGCATGAACTATCAAAGTGCATGTGCCACATACCATCATCTAAATTGATTTGTTCCAAAGGAATATTATCTTCTTTAACAAAGATGGAATACACTCCTAGGTCCTCTTCGAGATAGTTTACATTAGGTTGTGGGACACTCTCTATGTAATGGGATATCCTTCCTTCTCCGAGGACTATAATGTTTTTTTCATTTTGAGGAACAGATAAGTGTGTCCCATCAAGCGAGAGGTATCCACCTGTTAAGGCTTTCCAATACCTTCCTAAAATAATTAAGTAATTGCTTACAGGAATATCAATTACTTGAATGCCGAGGGTTGTCTTTATTTCAGGGTGAGTGCACAAAAATAAAGTCACACCTTTAATCTCACCTATGGTCTTTTGTTGTAGACTATTATAGGAGATCATGCTTCTGGTGTTTTCATCTATACAAGACAAGCCTAACTCTTCCATAATAATCTTCGACATCACACTTGGGCCAGAATCACCATCAATGAAGCAATAATGGGAAATTTTATCCATGATTTTTATGGAAATATAAAATGGGGGATTTTTTACAGGGTATATAAAGTTATGTACACCTACTTTATTTACAGAAGAATCCTCTTCAAAAAGATTGGCTACAACGAAAGCTTTTCCTTCCATGAATTGTTTCAGATGCATCTGTTGTTCAGGGATGACAACCATGTCTAGGAGGGTTACATATGCTTTGATGTTGGCCAATTGATTTAGGATATTGCATTTGGAAGAGGGGGGAGGAGGAGGGATTCCTTGTCTCTCAAGAATTTTAGGAACCTGAGGCACAACAGTGCTTGAGGATGAACTCGGGCTAGAAGAACTATGAGGGGGTCAAATTTGTCTTTGGGGGCATAGGATTTGCTCCTAGTATTGATGACCATGACATCTTTTGGATCAGCAAAATCTAGGACAACGATAGTAGCTCCTGGTATTTTACCAAATATCTTATCCCTGACACTCTTCTTTACCTCACACATGGTTTCTTCATGGTGTTCCTCGCAAAAGTTACACCAAATATTAGGTATGATAACTTTGGGATGAAAATTGTTTTCAACCAGACTTCTAAAAGGAAGGGTAGAAGAGGATGAAGCTCTAGGGGTGAAGGGGAGACAATACCCTTCTTCTCAAATGATATCATACGATTATTCATATCTTGCACTAGTTGTAGGAGAGCAGACATATATGTTTGCCTAATTGATTCTCCCTAGGGTAGACCAGTTCATTCAAGCTGTTCCTCATATTCTGAGCAAGTGTGCAGGGCAGAACTAAGATTATCAATGTCCTTTTCCTCAAGCCTATGACGGTAGGGAGAGGGAAATACATTGTAGTAATGCATGAAAGTGGCTTGGTTATGAGGGCAGATAAGTTCAGGAATTTGATTATACAACTTGGTGAAATGTAAGTTGAAAGACCTGATGGTATCACCATATTTGTAAGTGACATTATTGTATTCCCTTAACTTCTCGACAGGGCTTTTGTATTGCTCATAAGTGGATAAGAACCAATAGGTTAAATCCTCCCAAGTAGATAGGATCTTAGGAGTAAGGTCAAAGAAATCGGTTACAACCTTCCCTTCCAAGGAATTGACAAACAAGCGCATGCATGTATCATTGTCGTTGGCCCCTATGTTATGAAAATCATTAGAAAATTCTACTAGGTGGTCATTGGTACTGACAGTGTTATTTCTTGAAAACTTAGGCAAATTCTCTTTAAACTTCAGAAGCGGGTGAGTGGCAGGTGCTAGGTTTAGAGGAGAGGACACATGCCACAGTGTGGTCATGGCATCTTCTTTGAACTAAAAAATCCCATACTTGTTAATGACCTTGGCGGGGTTTGTAGTAGATTGGATAGGGATATGGTGGATGTACAATCTACCAATCACCAATGACGATGAAGATTGGGAATATGGAACACTTCCAGTGCCACCCGAGCCACCACTAGATACCATCTTGTGGATGATAGATGAGGGAAAGAAAGACGAGATGGATGAATCAGATAAAGTTCTCCTTAGAGAAATTTGTTGGGCAGATAACACAATGCTTATCTTTCCTATTTCAGCAATAAGATTGATTTCGGGTGACAATCCTCTTCTTCTTCTAGAAGCATGAGAATCAAAGGACATGAAAGAAAGGCCAAAACCGAGGAAAAAAAAGGTTATTTCTGATTTCTAGGCTATCTATGTCTAGCCTCCAATCGTTCTTGAGCACTAATATCTCATTCAATTTCTGCCCAAGAATGGTTAAGCTCAACACGAGTATTGGTAGTGTCTAGAATGATGCTAAACAAGTTCAAAGCAATGTTGGTCTGGTCTTGAAGATCGGGCTCAATATTGGGTTTCCTTGCAACAAGAACAATCATTAATAGCAAAATAATGAAAGAATCAAATTCAGGAAAGAAAGATGTATCGATGACAAATTGAGTATAAAAATTTAACCAAAGAGATATCGAAGATCTCCCCGGTATGGTCGCCAAATAAATGTTGAGGAAAATCTATGGATTGATCTTACTCAAGCATTTTCATACTTTACTTGGCTAAAGAAAAGTAGACAGGAATATCACCCTAAGTTTATAGCAAAAAAAAATAATGTCCTAACTCACAAGTATTAATTACGAGTGCTTAGGCTAGTCTTTTATCAACAAAAAGCTTGTTGGAAATTCATTTTTTATTTAATTTTCTGAACATAACAATTGCTGAAATAAATGTAAGAACATAAGAAAAGACACCAAGATGATAATCAAGACAGTTGAGACATAAATAAATCCTTTATTTCATTCCAATTCACCAAAGAGTCATTTCTTTACTAAATATCATACAAAAATATTGGACCAAAGTCAAACTTAGTCGTCCCCGATGAAACATACAAAAGAACCTCTGACAGAAAACCAAAACTGAACTCTAAAAGATGGATCAACTTGCCACATATTTCTACCCACTCAACTTTGCACAATAGCCTTGATCAGTCATGCAAATTAATTCATAAACAGACAAGTCTACACAGACTATCAAAGATAGATCAACACCTCTGAAAAAAAGTGTCTGAATGATTTGATTCAACCCTGAATATTGATGTCTATAATAAGACCCTGCTATCAAAAAAGAGAATTAGGCTGTGATGAATATATGAATGAATGAAAACTGAACTATCTCAACATAAACTCAAAGAACAAACCTTAGCATGCTTCTACTTGTATCCTCCTCTTGTTCCTCCCTTTCCTTTTCCTTTTAAAAAATTAGAATTGGTTGCATACGTTGAACCAATTCATTAGTTAAGTTAATTAAAAGACTCAACTAACTTTAGTTAGGGGGAAGAGTAATAATTATGATAAGGGTCATAAATAATAATAACTAGTAGGTGGGACCCCTTTTGACTCCCTTCAATTCATAACAATCATAATAATCATAACCTAACCATTAATTAATCAAAACACACCTCCTTGTGCCTCCCTTCAACATATTCGCTTTTGGTAATTTTAAGCTCATGAAATTTTAAGTTATTTCAAAAATAATAATCATATATCCAAAATAAACATGGTGTCTAAAGATCCCTGAAGTCAACTGTCATAAACCTCAAAGTCATATTTTCCCTTGCTGATGCTATTATCCTTTAGTCCTTCTTTTTGACATAGGAGTGATAGGCCTCTGTTTTTAGCCTTTTATTTGAATAATTCCTCCCTGCATACATGATTGATTAGCAAATGATCTTTTATTTAACCATACATGACAACTCTTTTAAAATACAAAATGGATTTTGGCTTAACATTATATTAGACTCATGCAATCCAATCCATACAAATTGCTTTATTGTTAATCAACGAGTAGGGGGTGAAAAAAGGTTCTGGGATATGTGAGGGGGTTGTATTGAGCGAAAATATGATATAATGGGGGAAAAACATGGTTACTTCTCAATGAAAACAACAATCAACTGTAAAACAAGCCAATAAAACACCACTGCAATCCACCCAAAACACTGCCACTTTCGTCTATCTCAACGCAGAAGTTCCCTTGGCTGTAATCAATTTCAAAACAGGGAGTGAAAGAAGGATATGGTATATGTGAAGGGTTTGTAATTGGTGGAAAGTGAGATCATGGAAGGGGAAGAAAATTATTACTGTTCATGAAATTAATCAAGTGATCCATAAAATATTCTGTAGTAAGAATAGATGTACCATCCAATCGACAATCATTTGACTAAATAACAATTCCTGTACATCTAACTAGTTTACTATTCATTTATCAAAACTTTAACACAATGCTATTGCAAAACAATAAGTTTTCCATATGATTTGTAAGAGGCATTGTTGCCATAATCTGCATTTTATAACAATTTACGAACAATCCCCACTTCCAATATGATACTATCAAAATCAACCACTGTCCAGTCATTTCTTCAGTCCACGACTATACTCCACAATCATGTTTTCAAAATAACAACAAAGTCACTATTGCTGCAATAGAGCCCATCAAAATTTGCAATGATATTTGTTCTCATATATATATATATATGTAGTAAAAGATCAAATTTACACTCTTGAAAGTGGAAACTCATTATACAACCAACAACCATCAATTAGACACAAGCTATGCAGGAGTATTTTTCCCAGGGAATGTAGTTCTTCCCTTGAAAACAAACAATCCAAGGTGACTTAAAAGTTGAGCCACCTATCCAACACGATTTTCATCAACAATGGTCAACTGCAATAAATAACGTGCTTAAAACTCAGTGTGTATCACTAAGTATGAAAACAAGTCATCCATACTACACACAATGCACGGCTGACAAAATTCCATAGTGTAACATACACAACAAACATACGGTCACAATATAACTCAGTATATCATGCCGAGATATTGATTTAGTCACTCATGATTGACCAAGCTACGGATACTCATGCTTATTCAACCAATGAACAAAACGATGCAGTAGATATATCTAGTCCAATAATCATTTGTCCCCAAAGAAGACCACAGCTACCCCACCCAATAATTTTCTTTGTAAAACATCATTCACAGAACACGACATGTGTGAACAACACCCAACATTTGTAACCAATGCCAACCATCATTCAAATCTCCGTAAGTGCAATGATTATTGACTGCACATCAATCAACAATTTACCACTATGGGAGAAAATCAATCAACCAAACAAACTGTAGTAGCTATGCGTACCCACACATCAAATCAAATTGGGGCAAAATCCTTATTCATTAACAATACTGAGTTATTAACATAAGGAGGGTGACTATGTACTTTGAAATTTCGAATGCAATGTAGGGTTTAACATTATCATTAGGAAGGAAATAACTACACGCCAAAACAAAACGACTGCCATATGACCGATTGGGTGAATCCATATTCAAAGTAATCGACCATACATTCAACCCACAATAATGCACTGCAACTGGACAGGAATGATAGTATTCTCTACATAACTTCAGACTGGGGGAATTAAGGGTTTGCTCAGTAGCCACCACAGGAAGAACATATCCAATATTGGTGTGGTGAATACAATTTAACGCACGCAGGGTATAACCCTCGTGCCTTTTGATCAAAAAACCACCACAGTGCGGTAAAGACATGTTCGATTAAGAACAGGAAAAACCCACTTCGTGACCCCTAGTGGTGAAATCAATCAACTGCCCATATGTACTATGTGTGGAGATACTAATACTTTAGCCATAAAACCCATAAAAACCCGTAGATTAATTACAACAATGTGAAAACATGAAAATAACCCAGTAACATCAACACGATCTTCCAAGTAACCAACAAAGATAACAAATATCTCTTGTGACTGCTAGCGCCCATTAATGTTACGACTTCAACTTCATTTCAAAGAGAATCATCAATGTTTCATTCACAATTACCATTACACAGTCACAATACTTGAGGAGAGCACAACTAATACACTTGAGCCAAAATCCATTTCATAACTAGAGTAGATTCATGAAGGTCCAAAAAAAAGAACATACCTGTAATCAAATGTTTTAAACATGAGTTGGCTAAGTGGTTCCTCCCTACTGAGAAATCTAAACATAACCACAACCATAGTGTTTGGAAGATAGCCTGACCATGTTGGCATCCATCCGTAAGGGTAAAGGTGATGTGAAATAAATGCACATCACTCACCTACTCCAATCTCATTCAATTCTTAGTATGCGCCATCTATTAATCCAACTAATCATCCACCTTGCAACAACAACCTTTAATTTCCAAGAGCGCCACCATATCACATATTACCATCTCTATTATGCAGAAATGTATACCAACTATATTATATACATCCTTGATAACTCGCATGGCTATCATATACTATCTAGGATTTTCCCCAAATATTTTCAATGCATATATTATAACATGTTAGCATAGGACAATTTCTTCTTTCAACCTTTTTTCATTTGTTATTACTAACTTGTGTTTGTTGCAGGTGTCACAAGTCCTATATCTAAGAACAATCAACAATGATACCCTAAAATGTTTCGGTATAAATTGATCCTGAAACAACAAGGGAACCCTTTATAAAATGTCTCCATTATCCCATCCAACAAGATATCGTCAACCAAAAAAGTAGAGTCAAATAATGTCACATAACACCGGGCCTGATCTTCAATAGTACAAGGGGGTCCCACCTACTAGTATTATTTAGATTTTATAATAATAGGCTTTAGCAATACTTTGCGGGCGAACTATGTTGACTTTTTCAATCGTCAACACACACTACTTCTGCTGCTACTGTACTTCTAAGATATGCACATCAAATGAGTGGGTGTGTGTTTTTCCAAATGAGCTAAAGCACCTTCTATTTATACTAATCTGGCCAGGTGAACATGTGTCTATTCAAGCAGGGCCAACCTGTCATTTTTTGCATATAATACTTCAATATTACTTTATCTATTAAGCCGATTTGTCTTCTAGGGTTTTCACACATCTGTTTAGGTTTTCTCTTGCTTCCAGAATGTTCTATTCTATTCAAAGGTTTATCCATGGAGGTTAATACCTCCCACAACTACCAAAACATCAACACTCCCTCTTAGCTGGGGAAGTATTTAACCATGCTATTCCCTTCTGGTCTTCATAGACTTGCTTGTTATACCATGATCCTCTCTTCATGGTTACACAAACCATGCTACTGGTAGAATCATTACATCACACATGGATACACCCATGTGGACTTGTCAATATCTTCTAGGGGCTACAACCCGCTAGAGAACACTAGAGCTACACCTCATAGTGTGTGTCATCATCATCATCATGGGATACACCCGCATGATGTGCTCACCCATGGATACACCCATGTCATGAGTATCATCATTACTATCATCATTATCCATCCATTTCACATGGCATGAGAAAGACCTACATGGTATTGCAGACTAGAAGCATCACCAGAGCTACACATGCTATCTTATGATCACCCATGTCATATTATGAGAAACACCATCACAACCATACAGGTTCTCGACTACACCACTAGTGTACCAGACTGTCTTACTGGTGTATCAAAAAATTGACATACCAAATCATCTCACTGTGGTGAACTAACCCGGTTCACTATGTAAATATCCAAAATACTTGGAATATAAAGATATCCTTAAGGACAATAGATAATATATATAAATGTATATGAAAATATGAGATGATTACAATGAGAATGAGGGCCCATTTATATATCTTCACAGGGGGTGCCCTTTCATGAATAGACACGTCCTTTAGATAAGACATGACTTTTGATTTATGATGTGTTTAATTATTATATTTAATTATTATTAATTATATTTATTTCTATATATATTGTGT
>ML870427.1:0-12962 GCA_009831015.1 Picea engelmannii | reverse complement strand
ATATGTAGTAAAAGATCAATTTTACACGCCTAAAAATGACAACTCATTATACAACCAACGACCCTCAATTAGACACAAGCTATGAAGGAGTAGTTTTCCCAGGGAATATAGTTCTGTCCTTGTAAACAAACAATCCAAGGTGACTTAAAAGATGATCCACCTACCCAACACGATTTTCATCAATAGTGGTCAACTGCAATAAATAACGCACTTAAAACTCAGTGGGTATCACTGAGTATGAAAACAAGTCATCCATACTACACACAGTGTGCGACTGACAAAATCCCATAGTGTAACATACACAACAAACATACGATCATGATATATCTCAGTATATTGTGCCAAGCTATTGATTCAGTCACTTGTGATTGACTAGGCTGCGCATGCTCAGGCTTATTCAACCAATAAACAAAAAGATGCAGTAGATATATCCAGTCCAATAATCATTTGTCCCCAAAGAAGACCACAATTACCCCGCCCAATAATTTACTTTGCAAAACATTATTAACAGAATGCGACATGTGTGAACAACACCCATCATTCGTAACCAATGCCAACCATAATTCAAATTTCCTTAAGTGAAATGACTAGTGATTTCACATCAATAAACAATTTGCCATTGTGGGAGAAAATCAATCAACCGAACAAACTATAGTAGCTATGCGTATCCACAGATCAAATTGAATCAGGGAAGAGGCATTCTTCATTAACAATACTGAGTTATTAACATAAGGAGGGTGGATTTGTACTTCGAAAGTGAGAATGCAATGTAGGGTTTAACATTATCATCAGGAAGTCAGTAACTACACTCCAAAACAAAATGACTACCATACGACCGACTAGGTGAATCCATATTCAAAGTAATCGACCATACATTCAACCCACAATAACCCATTGCAAATGGACATGCACGAAAATCTTCTCTACAGAACTTCAGACTGGGGGAATTAAGGGTTTTCTCAGTAGCCACCACAGGAAGAACAGAGCCAATGTTGGTGTGGCAAATGTAATTTAATGCACGCAGGGTATAACCCTCGTGCATTTCGATCAAACAACCACCACAGTGCGGTAAAGACAGGGATGATTAAGAACATGAAAAACCCACTTCATGACCTCTAGTGGTGAAATCAATCAACTTCCCATATGTACGATGCATGGTGATACTAATACTTTAGCCATAAAACCCATAAAAACCCGCAGATTAATTACAGCAATGCGAAAACGCAAAAATATCCCAGTAAGATCAATAGGATCTTCCAAGTAACTAACAAAGATAACAAAGATCTCTTGTGACTGCTAGCACCCATTAATGTTACAAATTCAACCTCATTTCAAAGAGAGTCATCAATGTAACATTCACAATCACCATTACACAATCACAATACTTAAGGAGAGCACAACTAATACACTTGAGCCAAAATCCATTTCATAACCAAAGTAGATTCATGAAGGGCCAAAAAAAAGAACATACCTATAATCAAATGTTTTAAACACGAGTTGGCCAAGTGGTTCCTCCCTGCTAAGAAATCAAAACATAACCACAACCGTAGTGTTTGGAAGATAGCCTGACCATGGTGGCATCCATCGAAAAGGGTAAAGGTGATGTGCAATAAATGCACATCACTTACCTACTCTAATCTCATTCAATTCTTAGTACACACTAGCTATTAATCCAACTAATCATCCACCTTGAAACAACAACCTTTAATTTCCAAGAGCGCCACCGTATCACATATTACCATCTCTATTATGCAAAAATGTGCACCAACTATATTATATAAAACCTTTATAACTTGCATGGCTATCCTATACTAGCTAGGATTTGCCCCAAATATTTTCGATGCATATAGTATAGTATGTTAGCATAGGACAATTTCTTCTTTCAACCTTTTTTCATTTGTTATTACTAACCTGTGTTTGTTGCAGGTGTCACAAGTCCTATATCTAAGAACAATCAATAATGATACCCTGAAATGTTTCGATATAACTTGATCCTGAAACAACAAGGGAACCATGTATAAAATTTCTGATCCATTATCCCATCCAACAAGATATAGTCAACCACAAAAGTAGTGTCAAATAGTGTCGCATAACACCAGGCCTGATCTTCAATAGTACAAGGGTGTCCCACCTACTAGTATTATTTATCTTTTATAATAATAGGCTTTAGCAATACTTTGCGGGTGAACTATGTTGACTTTTTCAATCGTGAACAAATTAGCGACTCGACAGGGAAATTTGTTTTTAACAGATTTAGAACTCATTACTCATGGTTTCGCAGACTAGGACAATAATCTTAAGAAGACATAACTCGAATGATTATGCAACAAGGGGAAGTGAGCGGATTTAATGGAAAGATGACCGAGAATTCGAGAATATCTTATGAAAAATGTTAAGTATGAGGGGTTTTACCACTGTATGCATAATCCATTTACTAGAATCCGTTCTTTAACCTTTAAGGAGGAAAATTTATAGATTTGTTCTTAAACTCTCAATGGATGAAGAAATGGAGAGAAGAAGCGGGAGATAACCAATTATTTATAAGACAACTGTGGAAATATATGACAATTTCAAGGGTCCTTTAGAGATGACATGATAACAACTATGTAATCTTGATTGTTATTTAATAACAATTCTTGCATGAGTGTCATTGTGGAAAATATGATCCAACATCTTATTCTCTACCAAAACTAAACGATGACCGAAAACAAGCTCAACAAAACTAAATTGTAAAAGATTAAAATGGCAGAAATAAAGTGACAGAAAAGTAAAGGCAGTAGGAAATAATTAAAACAAAAAACAACTACTGTAAGAAGAACAAAACAAAAAAAACGAAAACCTGAAAATAGAGCTAGACTACTAAAATATAGGAAATCCAGACAACGTAGAGATTTTCACGTTGGTTCCATGTAATGCTTTAAGTGAGAACCGTTAGTACTGTAGGAAAACAATCGCTCCTGCAAATATTTTAGAATGTAAGAATTTGTACCTAAGACAAAAGCGATTTTGAAAGGACCCAACCATAATTTCTGAAATTTTGAATGTCTTCCCTTATCAGCGTGAGCCAAATCCCTTATTATAACTTTTTCATTGACCTTAAACTTGACAGTTTTGACACTCTTGTTGAAATATTTCTTAACGGTCTGTTGTATCCTTTTAATATTATCCAAATCAAACATCCTTTGTTCTTCCAAAGCTAGTAATACATTTACTCTTTGTGAAACATCTGAAGAATTTAATTCTTCGGTCTGTAGCATCAACCTTAAGGAAGAAAGTTCCATCTTGGTTGGCAGGAGGGCTTCTTGACCATAAACCAGCTGAAAAGGGGTACAACCAGTAGTTACTTTGGCAGTAGTTTGATCTTCCCAGAGGGCATAAGTTAGGAGAGTATGCCACTGGCGAGGTTTATCCTCGATGAGCCTTTTGATGATCCTCACCATATTTTTATTGGTGGACTCAGATTTCCTATTTCCTTGGGGATAATAAGATGATGACATGAAATTTTTAACCCCCAACTTGGCTAGAAATTGAGTCAGCTTAACATAAATGAAAGCGGGACCGTTATCTGTAATAATTTCCAATGGAAGACTGAATCTGGAAAAAATATTATTTTCAAGGAAAGAAATTACCCGAACGTCTGTGGAATGTTTGAGTGGGACAACTTCAACCCATTTTGTAAAATAGTCTATGGCTATCAATATAAAAACTTTCCTAGTTGAATAAGGAGGGTTAATAGAACCAATAAAATCCAATCCCCACTTTGAAAAGGGAAAATCTGGCAAGACAGGTTGTAATGGCATGGCTGAAAGGCGTTCTTTCCCAACAAAATTTTGGCATTTGTCACAGGACATCGAAAAAACATAAGAGTCGTGAAAGATCAAAGGCCCGTAATATCCCTTCCTAATAATCTTGAAAGCAGTGGTCTTTGTAGAAAAATGACTGCCTACATGAATGACATAGCTTGAAGAACCGTGGGCTTCTTGCATCAATTTTTGTGCATCTTTGTTGGCCCTTGACCAAGTTTTGAGGATCCTTGGTCATGTTTGACCTAATTTTGGGACTTTGACAGGATGTCGAAGGCATAGCGCAAGAAAAAGAAGAGATTATGGGATCTCGACCCCTTTTAGGGCCCTTTTTGGGATTTTGGATTATGTAACGGGTATGGGAATGTTTTCCCATGGGTTTACCCATGCTTAGGCCTATTTTGTATGTATAAATAGAAAGATAGGAAATGTAAGAAGTAGTTATTGCAAGTTGGTTAAGTGCTAGAGTTGGATCTATGTGATAAAAAATTGTAAGGCTTTGTGCATCTGTGTGAGACTTTCATAGCTAAGTGTAAGTCATTGTAAGGGGTTGTGACAAGTTGCGTGCTTAGACCTACTCAGGGAAGGAGGATCTAGCGAGTTGTGCAGATCTCCTGTCCTCTGCGGAGTAGGGTTTTTGAGGCTCTATGCATGTAACCTATTGAAGAAGCTAAGAAAGAAGAGAAGAGTTGGTGGACGTAGCCCTACGGTGGGGGTGAACCACGTACATGCTGTGTTGCTCTGCTTTGTGCAATGTGTTGATGTGCCTATATGTTAATGTGCTTAGTTATTTAATATAGATAAATAATTTGTCGATGCTTAGTGATTAATAGTATAAATGAATGTTAGATCTAACTTATATAGATGTTCATAGTGCCAAATCTATTAATATTTGATCTGTTTCGTCGAGCTAAGTGCTGTTAGATGCTAAATCTGGTTGAATACTACGCTGTGCTGTAATTAGGGTTTAACTACACTGTAACTAAGAACTAAATATTGATAAATATAACTGCTGAGTGCTCTATTAAGTGATTAGAATCAAAGATCTGTGTCCCAGCTAAGGTTGCAGACACTGGAGTCCTGTAACCACCCCTGCCTCTACCTCGGGTGAGACTTCATCTTCTTCCCAGGTGTTGCCAAAAGGGCCGGTAGTTATGGTTTTGTTGGTGCACTGTTGTAGCGTTGAACCCTAGTTCTTCCCCTGTGCCAACAAATGGTTCTGTTTCCAGGACCTGAAACTATGATTGATGGGAACTGAGGAAGAAGAAGCTCTGTGAAAAAATCTGACCTGAAACTATGATTGCTAGGAACTCAGGAAAAAGAAGCTTTGTGCAAAGATCAAACCTAAAATTGTGAAATCTCTGTGCATAGATCTGTCGCTCTAGTGTGCAATATTATACTTTATTTGTGAAGCTCTGTGCTAAAGAAAGAAGTCTAATCTGCATAAAAGAGGTAATATCTAAACGCTTTGTGCTCTGATAAAGGTAAGAATAGTGAAAAGTTTTAAGATCTGGAAGCTTTGTGCTCTGCTGAAGATAAGATTAGTGGAAATTTTTGTTTGTAAAGTATGGATCTAGGTATGTTTAATAAGATTTATCCTAGCTTGAAAACTAGGGCACTGATAGAAGAAAGAATATTTGATATGAGTAGATCTGATAAGAATAGTGAAAGATATGTTATACCTATGCATAGAAAGAATGTTTGGACTAACAAATGGATGTAGGATCCTAGAAATAATTTTTTGCAGGTTAGCTACCATGATCCTTGTGTGCAGTACATGAAAGGCTGGGGATCATTTAATAGAAAGAGAGGATTAATCCTTCGTTACAGTTGCAGAAGATCGAGATATCTGGCTAAGGAATTCCCTAGAAAAAGATGTAGTTTCCTCTGTTGCAAATCTATGGACCATGAAGTATTGGATTACACTAGAATGATTGCTAAGGTTGAAAGAATTAATATGAACTAAGAAAACCCTAAGGCATATCCGGAAACTGAGATTATGATAGAACTCCAGAAAGGATAAGAGAAAGTATTACTACAAATGCAAGGAACCTTGAATGACCACCGACACATCGGCTTATTAGAGATCTTTAAAGAAAAAGAATGTATTGAAGTAGGAATAAGAGACTTCGACATTGACAGTGTTATGGATGAGGAAACATGGTGAATATCATGACTGAGAGAAATTGGGAAATTATAGAAAATCCTGCTATGATTCCTTCATTAGGAGGAATAGGATTATTCAGAGGAAAGATGATAACCCTACGTGGAAGACTTACCAGGATATCTATGAGTGCTCATGGAACTTCAACAGAGGAAGAATTTGAAGTTGTTAAATTTATTGAGAACAATGCTCTATTTGCTATGGTATTAGGAAAACCATGGATTGAAGAAGATCAGGCTAGAAGGAAAGAAGAAGAAGTCTTAGAAAAAAAGAAGCAAGAATTGAAAGATTTCATGACTAGGAGGATTGCACACTTGGTTGAAGAACAAGAGAACCAAGTGAAGCTACTTCAAACTAGAGATTTTGATGTCTAAGTTGGAAGAACATTAGAATACCTACAAAATATTGAAGTACCTATTCCAGGTACAGATGAAGTATTACCCTTGATTTCTAGGAAGGAACCTCAACAACGTGAAGTTACTTTGCCGAAAGAAGATAAGAACTAGAATGGAAAAAGGAATTCTGAGATGAAGCTCACTGGAAAGAAGGCTAGAAAACTAAGTAAGAAGAGAGCTAAGATTGAAAAGTTACCGAAGGTTCCCAAGGGAACTTCGCAGAAGGAAAATTTGCAAAATTGGAGCTTCGCTGGAATATCAGAACAACATC
This sequence comes from Picea engelmannii, assembly GCA_009831015.1. Lineage (NCBI taxonomy): Eukaryota > Viridiplantae > Streptophyta > Pinopsida > Pinales > Pinaceae > Picea > Picea engelmannii. The sequence continues at coordinate 6,329 of ML870427.1, read as the reverse complement.
ACATGACACTTCGCCATGGTGAAGCAATATAGTCATTAGAGACAGTATATCCATTCGACCGACGGCCCGAACGGGTAGAAATGCATTTATGATCAAAAAGTTCACCACCAGATCATTGGGACTATGCCACAACGGACAAGACTGAGTTAATGAAGGATTTTCACCCATTGCAAGAGATCCGTTGCCAAGTTATCTATTTATCCCATCACACCATGCAACAAGAACACTTTTTATTACCGTGAATCTGAGCCCGCAGACTAGTTGAGTTCGCACAATGATCACCACGTTAGTTCCATCTATCCCATTGCATTGAACAATTTTTCTTCAAAGCCGAGACATTCAACCATGAGTGTGCATGTTATATGAGCTTAGCATGATAGAGAAGATTGTCAAAGAAGTTCTTATTGACCTAATGACTGAAAGAGTAATGTATGAAAGAGCGATGCCTGCAAGTATTCAAGAGTCATCGACGAGAGGACTGCAAGCCTCTCTGTCGACTACTCGTGGAGCTGGACCATCCTGACCATCAACAGAAAAGAGACCCAAACACAGAGACGACCTAACCAATGCGAAGCTGATCTTGTTCATATTTCCCAATTACATCCCACCTCTAGCTGGGGCAGTGCGTCGAGATAGTGTGCCAAGGGAATTTGAGTACACCATGATTACTGCGTACCTCCCGAAGGGGATACGTGTAGTTTGTGCACAACAGGATAAGATCACATCGTTGAAGTTCAGTGACTTCAACCTCAGAGATTGCAAAAACTATAGTATGCTTTCCCCATATAAGTACCTGACCAAGACGAAGGGGAAGAACTCAAAGATAATCCATCAACCATGGATGATGAACCTCACGTAGTCCAGTCTGTTAAATGTCATGAAGATCCCACACTTCAGAAGGCACCATGAAGTGAATGCCTATGTCAAGTTATTGCTTTCATGCTACCATGGCAGCTACCTATGGCTATACCACCAGATTACAGTGGACTCGACATTGATCCATAGGATCACAGGCTTGAGTATGCAAGGACCTGATCCACAAGAGTTCTATCTAGGAAAATCCATAGACTACACACTAGCCCAGAAAATCAAGGATACATATGGCGATGTCGAAAATGGAACACGAGGCTACAAGGTATCCTCCATCCAAAATGGCGCAGTGCGCCTCACCTGTCAGCTAACTGCAGGAAATTTAGTAAGGAATAGCAAACCTACACAGGTCACAGGATTTGTTGTTGACCTCGCAGGAAAGTGTGTAGAAGGTTTACAGATGAACTAGGCGAAGTACCTGGTGAATCAGTTGGAGCTAGATTGCCGCAAAGCCTAGGATCAGGGCTATGAGTTCCATTTCAGCTGGCTCCTGATCCTTATCACCTTTGTTTCCTGGGAGAAGCCTGAAGGTGCGACCTTCTCATATATTGAACCATTCGAGCCGCTTGTCACGAAGTTTGCTACCCTTTGGTACTTGAGTGATATGGACAAACAGTGGCAGTCGAACGTTGTTTTTCATACGTAATACCTTCAGCTGAAGAGAGCCATAGAAGAAGAACCTTGCATGACTCCGAACACCTTACAGATATTCCGACCTCTGATGAAGTTCTGCACAGATAGACACTTCATCTACCTTACGATGCGAGCCAATGAACATAAGGAACAACTGTAGTGATACTACAAGCTCACGGAAGACGATCTTGAGGAGATCACTAAAGATTGGTTGATAGATCTCCTTATTCCAGTAGACTCTGTAGAGATGTCTGACCCTAATAGCCCAGAAATCGTGCATGATACACCCGGACCCAACAAAATGAAGAAGATCGAAGAGGTCCAAGAATTAAGCAGTGCTTCAGGAAATACTACTTCAGTATCACCTGACTGAGGGGGTGATGATGAAGCAGAAGAAATGAATGGTAAAGGAGACGAACAAAAGCAAGGTGAAGTAACACCGCCAAGATGAGACTGATCCCCTGAAGAAGAGGAAGGTTTCTCCCACAAAACCTTCTTCCTGGAAGAAATTGAGAGCCACTGTGACCAAGATGAACACCGTTCTTATTACTGATGACTTCGACTTCATCATATCCACCCTCAATGATGGTTCACTGGAAATCGTTGAGAAACAATAAGCTAAGTAGTAGGAAATGTATGACAGACTTAAGGTCAAGTTCCGATGGGTACAGAAGGCCCTTCAGTCTAGTCGTGCAGTGTCCACTACTCCCTTGTCATTAGGAGAACGAGAGTTGGGGGATGAGCCAACCCAACTCCTCCGATTAGATGATGTTGTCGAAGCTTGTCTTCGTCGCACATAAGAAGAAGAAGATCAAGCTACCCAGACCTTGAAGAAAGTACAAGGCGACATTGTAGAACAATGCATAATTGTAGAACACAAGAAGGTTGCTATCCAGGCTAAATTTGAAGCGGAGAAAGCACAACTGCAACAAGAGAAAGAATAGTTGCTCGCATAGAAACTTGAAGTAAAATAAGCAGTAAATAGAGCCCTCTGCTCTATGACAGGCTTAGAGCTACAGGCTGAAGACCGAGTCACACACCAAGTAGAGCAGCTCATAGAAGCTATCCAACAACTACAACACCGAGTAACAGATTTAGAGCTCGCAATGTACCTAACACCCGCATGATGTAAGGGACCAAAGGGAAGCAACTGTTCGAAGCACAATTGAAATAATAAAAGTCCTTTCCCTAGAATGCAAGAAACTGAGTTATCGAAGTGCCCAAATGTATGAACAACTCATTGAGGATCTAGAATTGAAGGCACTAGAGTCACAACTCTAGGAAGTGAAGTATCAAGCAGAGACAATACATGCGAAGTTGAAGCCCCTGTCAGCTGTGGAAAGAATGAAGCGATCCCAAGAGAAATGCACTACCCAGTAGAAGGTCCATACTATTCAGAGTAGAGTTATGGAAGTAAATTAGAGTCTCCAAGATGTACATGACCAGGCTTACCAACTGTTCACAGAAATTGAAGGTCGAGGAGTGGAACTGGAGCAAGTTGTCACTACAGCTAAACAATGCCTCGAGGGACCTGTCAACGAAGCAATCATACAAGAGTTCACTGAACAGGAGGCCGTAGCACATCAAAAATTCGAAGCAGCTCGAGGATTTTGAAGTAAGACTAGTCAGATCAGAGTGACTCGGGACGAGTCACAGGTGAGTGTTGGGGGCATGTTGGCCCTTGACCAAGTTTTGAGGATCCTTGGTCATGTTTGACCTAATTTTGGGACTTCGACAGGATGTCAAAGGCAAAGCGCAAGATGAAGCAAAGATCATGGGATCTCGACCCCTTTTAGGGCCCTTTTTGGGATTTTGGATTATGTAATGGGTATGGGAATGTTGGCCCATGGGTTTACCCATGCTTAGGCCTATTTTGTATGTATAAATAGAAATCTAGGCAATGTAAGAAGTAGTTGTTGCAAGTTGGATAAGTGTTAGAGTTGGATCTGTGTGATCAAGAATTTTAAGGATTTGTGCATACTGTGTGAGACTTGCAGGGCTAAGTGCAAGTCATTGTAAGGGGTTGTGACAAGCTGCGTGCTTAGGCCCACTCAGGGAAGGAGGATCTAGCGAGCTGTGCATATCTCCTATCCTCTGCGGAGTAGGGATTTTTGAGGCTCTATGTATGTAACCTATTGAACACGCTAATAAATAAGATAAGAGTTGGTGGACGTAGCCCCAGGGTGGGGGTGGACCACATACATGTTGTGTTTCTCTACTTTGTGCAATGTGTTGATGCGCCTATATGTTAATGTGCTTAGTGATTTAATATAGATGAATACTCTGTCGATGCTTAGTGCTTAATAGTATGGATGAATGTTAGATATGACTTATATAGATGTGCTTAGTGCCGAATATGTTAATATCTGATCTGTTTCATCGAGCTAAGTGCTGTTAGATGCTAAATCTGGTTGAATACTGGGTTGTACTGTAATTAGGGTTTAACTGCGCTGTAACTAAGAACTAAATATTGATAAATATAACTGTTGAGTGCTCTGTTAAGTGATTAGAATCACATATCTGTGTCCCAGGTAAGGTTGTAGACACTGGAGTCTTGCAACCACCCCTGCCTCTACCTCGGGTGAGACTTCATCTGCTTCGTAGGTGTTGCCGAAAGGGACGGTAGTTAGGGTTTTGTTGGTGCTTAGTGATTTAATATAGATGAATAATCTATTGATTCTTAGTGCTTAATAGTACAGATGAATTTTATATCTAACTTATATAGATGTGCTTAGTGCCGAATTTGTTAAGATTTGATTTGTTTCTTCGAGCTAAGTGTTGTTAGATGCTAAATCTGGTTGAATACTACGCTGTGTTGTAATTAGGGTTTAACTGCGTTGTAACTAAGAACTAAATATTGATAAATATAACTGTTGAGTGCTCTAGTAAGTGATTAGAATCATAGATCTGAGTCCCAACTAAGGTTGCAGACACTAGAGTCTTGCAACCACCCTTGCCTCTACCTCGGGTGAGAATTCATCTGCTTCACAGGTGTTGCCGAAAGGGTCGGTAGTTAGGGTTTTGTTGGTGCGTTGTTGTAGCATTGAACCCCGGGTCTGTCCCTGTGCCAAAAATCTTCATTGTTTACACAACGAAGTAAAACACCATCAACAGATATTTGAAATAATAGGTCTCCTATAATGACGTATCTTGCAGATTCAAGATGAAGTCTTCTCCTTTGATGAGTGTCTAAATTGTCTGGACATATCTGGTTCTGTAAATAATAAACCAAATTTTTGTACCAAGGATGTTTAGACACAGGGATGGTCTGATCGTCAATGTAAAAGAGGGTTGAAAGGGAACTATCTTCTTCCTCAATTTCTTTGTCATTCTCAGCATGCTGAGATAAGTGAAGGGATAGGTCACGTCCCTTGATAGTGGAAGAAGTCACGATATTCAAATCATTCTCTTGGATCTTGGCAAGCCAATGTGCAAGTTTTCCTGAAAGATAAGTCTGTGAGAGAAAAAACTTAACAACAGGTAAAGGGACTTTTACCAACATATGCTTACCTAAGATGTAGTGGCAAAACTTTTCAACAAATTTAACAAGAGAAAAAGTGTGTTTCTCAATAAAAGAGTATTTAAATTCATCCTCAGACAAACTTTGACTCATGTAAGCCACATGTTTTTCATTTCCTTGACTATCATCTTGCATAAGGACAACAAAAACTGCATCCTCAGTGGCATTAGTATAAATCGTGAATTCCCTCTCAAAATCCGTCTTTGCCAAAATTGGTGTGGAGTTGATTGCTTTCTTAATCCATTCAAAAGAATTTCCAACCTCATCAGTCTAGGAAAAAGAATGGTCCTGTTTAAGCAGATTATGGATTGGCTTGACCATCATTGCAAAATTTGGAACAAACCTACGGATGAAGTTAATAACTCCCATAAAGGCTTGAACCTCTTTCTTGGAAGTAGGAGCAGGAAGGTTAAGGACAACAATGATTATTTAAGGATCTCTACTTATTCCTGAATCAGAGACAATATGTCCAAGGAGCTTGCCCTCGGTAACACCAAAAATGGACTTGGAAGGATTTAGGGAAATTCCAAATTTCCTACACCGCATGAGAACCTTCCTCAGATGGCCAAAATGATATGATCAGATTTTAGAGTAAACTGTTAAGTCATCAAGGTAGATTTTAATGATCTTACCGATCAAATCGTCAAAAGATAATTGCATAGCTCTTTGAAAAGTGGCACCTGCATTAGATAAACCAAACGACATACGTTCATAAGAAAATGTACCCCAATGAGTAATAAAGGTGGTTTTATATTTATCTTCCCTTTTTAACTTGATTTGATTGTAACCGAAAAACTCGTCAAGTAAGGACATCATTTGTGAGCCTGCAACTTGCTGCAAAATCATTTCCATGTTGGGAAGAGGGAAGTGGTCCTTTATACTAGCTCGATTTAATGTGCAAAAATCAACACATAATCTAATCCGACCAGTTGTTTTTCGAACATGGACTAGATTTGAGACCCATTAAGAATATTTGACTGGAAAGATAATTCCAGCCTTCAAAATTTTTTCCAACTCCTTTCGAATGGTTTCTTCTAGCACAGGGTTGATAGGTATTTGTTTTTTCCTAACTGGTTTTACACCTTCCTAAATGGAGATGGCATGTTTTATAAGGCTAGGGTCAAAACCACGAAGATCCTCATAAGACCAAGCAAAAGCATCTCGAAATTCACCAAGCAACCTGGTGAACTTCTCCTTCTCTTGATCTGAACATTTGACACTTATTTTCACGTTATTTGGAGTCTTGGGTGTCCCAATGTTCAAGGAGATGGTCTCACCACCTTCCTTTTCGACTCTTCTTCATTTT
>ML870424.1:0-10180 GCA_009831015.1 Picea engelmannii | reverse complement strand
AATGCAATAAGATCAACCTTACTATGGGGGAATATGTAATGAATAGTCAAATGATTGTTATACCCATGGGTGGTGTTGATGTCGTACTAGGAATCTAATGGTTACAATCATTAGGAACAATGTCTTTTAATTTTCAAGAAATTTTCATGAAATTTTCATCGGAAGGAAAATAAATTGAGTTAAGAGGTATCACAGGGAAACCCAGTAAGGTGATAAGATATAATGGCATGAAAAAATTATTGAAAAATGGGAATCAATGTGTTATTGCACAACTATGCTCACTAGATGTTCAAACATCTAAGCCATCTATTCCCCTAGATCTCCAAGGGATCATTGATAAGCATTCCAAAGTATTTGAAGATATTCCCAAAGGTCTTACAACCACTCGAAATCATGATCATGATATTCACCTAATTGCTGGGAGTGTTCCTCATAACATCAGGCCGTAAAGATACCCTTATGCCCAGAAGAGTAAAATTGAGCGTATGGTTGAAGAAATGTTAGAGGCTAGCATTATTACACCTAGACAAAGTTCTTACTCTGCACCGGTGGTAATGGTATTAAAGAAATATGTCGCATGGTGTATGTGTCCATATTATAGAGAGCTCAAAAAGAACACTATCAAAGATAATTTTTCCATTCCTATCATTGATGAATTATTAGATTAACTACATGGAGAAATCTATTTCACAAAGTTGGATCTTTGTTTAGGTTATCATCAAATTAGAATGAAGGAAGAAGATATACCAAAAAAAACATTCCGAACTCATGAAGGCCATTATGAATTTTTGGTCATGGCTTTTGGCTGTACAAATGCACCTTCCACATTCCAAGGGTTGATGAATTCCATTTTCACGCCCTTCCTTCGAAAAATTGTGTTAGTATTTTTTGATGATATACTAATCTATAACAATTCTTGGGAGGATCATGTGCAACATGTTGACAACGTGCTACGACTACTAAAGGAGAAACAACTCTATGCCAAACTGTCCAAATGTTTCATTGCGATGAAGGAGGAAGTGTATTTGGGTCATATTGTATCTCATGAAGGTGTCAAGGTAGACCCTAACAAGATTAAGGCCATGATGGACTGGTCGATTCCCAAAACATTGAAGAATCTTAGAGGATTTTTTTGTTTGACAGGTTACTACCGCAACTCTGTTTAGAACTATGGGAGAATAGAATCCCCTTTAATGGTAGTAACTAAGAAGGATTCATTTTCAAGGACTCCAGAGGAAACTAAATATTTTGAACAACTTAAAGAGGTGATGTCTAAAGATCTTGTTTTGACCACACCAGACTTCACAAAAACCTTTATTCTAGAATTTGATGCCTCGGGAAATGGCATTGGTGATGTCCTAATGCAATAAAGAAGGCCCCTGGCCTTTGAAAGTCGACCTCTCAATGGAAAGGACTTACACAAACCTATTTATGAGAAGGAAATGATGGCAATATTGCATGCATTGAAGAAATGGCACCCTTACCTAGTAGGTAGGAACTTTAAGGTCAAAACAAATCATGATAGTCTTAAATACTTCTTGGAACAAAGACTATATTCATAAGAACAACAAAAATGGGTGACCAAGATATTGGGTTATGATTTTGAAATCATTTATAAAAAAGGGAAGAAAAATGTTATGGAATATGCACTCTCAAGAAAGGATGAAGATGTCGAGACCTTTCTTTGTGCTATCTTGATCATCCAACCCAATTGGATAATAGAAATGAGGGATGAATGGAAGAATGAAGAAAATGTGTGGACTCTCATTTAAAGGTTGTAGTAGGATTCTAGTGCATCAGATACCACCCTCGTTCCATCACTTCCTCTCTAAAATAAAAATCTAAGGTTCAAGTAGTGGAAGATCACATCAAGCATCAACAACAAGTTCTCCAAATCTTAAAGGACAACCGGACCATGACACAGAATTACATGAAACAAAAAACATATCAACATTGTAGTGAAAGAAGTTTTGACGTAGGGTATTGGGTGTTTTTAAGAATACAACCATACAAACAGATGTACCTCAATCAAGCCAAGAAGAATAATAAATTATCACCAAAGTACTATGGTCCTTATAAGGTGTTGCAAAAGATTGGTACTATGGCATACAAATTGGAGTTGCCCACATCCTCACGAGTACACTCAATTTTCCATGTTTCATGCTTAAATAAGTTTATAGGTAACAAGATCCCATTTCAAACTATATTTCCATAACTTGATCAGGAAGGAAAAATTATATTGGAGCCTGAAGCCATCACTAACAAAAGAATTCGCCAACAGAGGAATAGATCCATTTCAGAGCATCTCATTAAGTGGAGGAAAATTCCTGCTGAAGATTCCACTTGGGAAGATGAGTCTTTTATACAGAAGCATCTAGAATTACTCAAGCATTGCGGACAACAATTGTATGAAGGGGAGGGGCATGCTAAGACCTAAATAGTGGCACATTACCGCTTAATTGGGGAATATTACATTAGTAATGTTATTTTATTTATGTCGGCTTGGGTCCATTAGTTGTAATTGTACCTCCTAGTCTCCTATATATACCAACGAGACATTTTAATTTGGAAGCATCTTGTACTTGGACATTCATGTGGTGTATAAGGAGGTTGCCCCCTCGAAGAGGCTTATTATCTGAACTTCTCTCTTTTTCAAGGCATTGAGTACTTATTCTGAGGTTTTTCTATACTATATTGGCACTTGGTTCTTAACAACATTAAAGAAAGATATATGTGTTACACATCAAAATTCCACACTTTCATAAATGTGTCACATTTGTTGCAAGTGTCGTGCATGGTGAAAACGTCACATTTTAATTATAGCAAGTGTCGCATGTGGTGCAAACATCACATCCTACATGTAGTAAGTGTTGTAAGTGTCACACATAAACCATTGAAAGTGTCATAAAAATCCTCATACACTTTTAATAAGGGTCATGACTCAATCGACACCACAAAAACACTTGTCACAACCCCCAAATCATGTTAGAAGAAAAATCCCCATCATTTGACAGTTGAAGCACATCGTTTTACATGGGATTGTATTATTATTATTAATTTTAGAAGACTGTAGCTCCCCTTCCCATAGTTAGGGAGTTTTATTTCTCTCTATTCCATACTAAGGGTGTTCCATGGCATTGTTTCTTTATCATAAAGGGAGCACCATTGTTGGTTGGAGGAAATCTTGGTGAATCCCACCTTCTTCTAAGGGACAACTCTGAAAGGCTCAGTTTTTTTTGGCTCGAATCCTACTCCATGGATCTATATTAGTAAAGAATCACAACCTATGGAGCCATATCCTCAACCTATTCCAAAATACTCAAGGTGGTTGAACCTCTAAAATCCTATAAATTGGACGCATTTCCATGGTGAAAAGGAGGAAAAAGTAAGTGAAGTATCATCATTTTGATTTGGTATTATTTGTGAAATGGTTGTTGGACGAGGAGAGATTGGATAGGATACTACAACATTAATCTTGGTATGTAAGTATTCTCTTTTGGTTCTCATTAAATAAACTTGGCCTATTTCCTTCAAGTTTGTGTATTCTTTCATGTGTGTGTCTACTATTATATTAATCTTTGTAGATGAATTTGTTTTACCTAATTAACTAGAGTAAGAGATAGTCATTTCTATTTGTTGCATATTATAGGTATCAAGTTTCACTAGGGGGTTTGAAGATAGAGCTCACATATTGAAAGTGGCAAGGAAAAACTTCGTAAAAAGGTACATCATGCCCTTTCTCCCTCTCTTTTTTGATCGGTTAAAATGAGTTTAAAGGGATTTTAGTGTCCACTTGTAATTTTTCTGTCTTGGATTAGGGGTTTAGGAATCCATGGAAGGTTTCATCTGTCTGTAGGGGAAACTCTATGTAACAATATGTTTTCTAAATTTGTTATTTAAAGGAAATTTTTGAAATATTTATCTCGTTGTTTAGTTTTTCCTAACTTTGTTTTGTCTAAATATCTTTTGAGATGAAAAAAATGTTTTCTATTAACTCAAGACCCATAATCATTTGGATTTTTTTTTTCCTTATTTTAAGATCCATGTTTGTGTCGATTTTTACGAAATTTATATCACAATGGCTATACCAACATTACAATATGCATGCTAGGTATTGTTTTAATGGAAAACATGTAGATTTTTCTATCTTTCTCTAATAATTTCCATCACGATGATGTTACTTCTCTAGAGAGATACATGTTGGCTAGGTTTTGTTTTTAAAGAAAACCCTAAAGTCTTTTGAATATTTTTTGGCTCTACGTGAGCTCGCTTTTTTATGAATAGTTTTTGAGATGAACAACGATATTTTTTGTTAAATTATAACCCAAAATCCCATGAAAATATTGTTTATTTTTAAAGTGAAAACCAATATTTCTACCTTTTTTAAATTAATTCATGTCATGGAGGCCATGCTAATATTATAGTAGGATATATGCCTACTATCATTTTAACATAAAACCTACAAAGTTTTCTATGTTCTTGTAATTCATATCATCATAGTCATGTTAGTGTTATAGAAAGATATAGGCTTAATCTCCCTTTTTTTTTGTCATTCTCATAGTTTTGTAGGAATTTTCATTATAAATTTTGTTATTATCCTATTTGTTTATCTTTGCTTGTCATTGGAATCATTCTAGTGTTATAACAAGATATATGTTGGTTGGGTTTGTTTTTTAATCTGCAAAACTATAAATAATTTTCCTTTTATGTAATGCACATAATGCACATCATGTCAGTGTTATATGTTGGACATGTGTTTTTTCATTTTCATTATTCTATAGAAAAACCCATTATATGTTGTTTTATTACAATGTATTTATCTTCATTTCTCGAGTTGGTTATAATAATTATGATACATGTGTCTCATGGTAGGAAACACTCAAATCATGGCGAAGTAGAGCTATAAAATGGAATTTCTAGTAGATAGCATTTTTTTTTTCTACTTATCCGATTGCTTGAATCCCACAACTACTGCCTTGTCCAATTGTGTAATGTGATATGCCACATCAATAGTTGAGCCACCTTCATTTCCCACCACTTAAGAAATTAGAAAATCATAGAACTCTTGCCATCGTGTTGAGGGGAAAGGGGGTCCAAACTTGATCTATGTGGAAATCAGTGACCACCCACCAATTCCATTGGATCAAAATAGGGGTTTCCACATTGGTCATTTTTCTATGGTTTTTCGGGTCTTGAATTTCCAGGTTCGTTTCCTAAACGACGTTTTTTAGGCATGACAACAACCAGACAATAGTCAAATTCATATTTTGGGCTAAAGGTAATATGTACTCCTTAGGTAGACCTTTCAAACGAGATATTGTGTGCCCCAAACATAGATCTTATGCAAATATTGCGCCCTTGGGAAGTTGACATACCAACTACCCCCATTGAGGCCCGCAAACCTTTTGGCGTTTCATCTTCTTGGGTTAGGGTTTTGGATTTTATTTATGATAAAAAGGCCTCTAGAGCCTCATTGTAAATATCATCATCTTCTTGCAAATGAGTGTAGCCATCACATCTCTTATGAGAGATAAGCTGCCACCATTCCAACATGTCATTCACTCTGTAATTTTATATTTTTTGTACATTCTCTCATTAATAAAAATTGTGCATGATTGTATCTTTGTGTTTGTTGAAATATTTATATATATTTCATTTTTATATCTCTTCCTTCATTTTTTTCTAAAATAATCCATATCAGTGGTTTCAAAGAAGGCTACTCCTTTTCATTTCTTGTGCATGTCCTCAACAAGGTTAGGATATAGAGAGTTGGGTCTCGAGCTATTTTCCCTTGAGGATAACCTCTGTTTTCATCCCAAGTGTCCTCCCATGGAGGAAGAGAAGAGGAACGAGGGAGAATAATATCCCATCAAGTTGTTTCTTACAGAATCCCTCGCACAACAGAGGAACGAGATGTTAGATAATTTTCCTAAATCCTTCAGCGATTTTTGTGAATAACAGACATGTGTTCATCAACTAGTCACTTTGGAGACACTACCACATTCAAGGTACAAGTTAATTTTGATATTCTCATATTTGAAGGTCAAATGGAATTGGATGCTTTGGGAAAATGGTTAAATTTGTAGAAGGTTATTTCTATGTTCACAATTTATCCGACAGAGAAAATATCACCTTTTCACTCCTTAAGGCTCTCCCCCATGTTAAACAATGAGGGGAAATTTATTCGGTGAAAAAATCCATAGATTAGTTCGGAATATTTGGGGCTGAAACCACTTGGTATTTTTTATGGATGTGGTGAAGGAGAAATATTACCCTGTGGGAAACTATGATGACCAGTACATGAGATGGACCATGCTGACTCACAAGAGGGACCAAATAGTGTCAGAGTTCATAAATACCTTCCATACCTTGCACACCAATTTGGGTATCAAAAGATCTCATAGGCACTTGGTTATGAAATATCGTGAGACTCTACACAGGTACATACATACGAAAATGAATTTTTTGGACATCTCATCAGTAGGAGTCGCTTATAGATATGTTTTCAAAATCGATTGGAAATTCAAGTAGTAGAACATGTGAGAATTTGGTTCTGCAAATCCACAACAACCAAAGTATGGTAAAGGAATCCCTAACCCACAGAATAGTCAAACTCAAGACAACCATTCTAAGCCACAAGAAATTAAGAGAAATGGGAAGACAAAGAAGGACACTGGTAAGTGTTCTAACTTCCATAAAATCCCTTGGCACAACACCGATGAATGTTGCTCAAAAATGTCATTGGTGGTAGAGCTCAAAGAAACGGAGTTGATCCCTGACTCATACTTTGTCGTAGAACCCACTATTACTATCGCATCCACAACAATCCAACCAGAAGAACCAGATAATCATAAGGAGGGGGAGTTCATTTTCCATTCACATATGTGGATGAATGGTACCTCGCTGCATTTTAGTTTTGATATTAGAATTCAGAACAACCTCATCTCAATAGAGGTCATCAAGCAGTTGGATTTGCCTACAACACCACACCCATAGCCATACAACAACAGCTGGCTCCACCAAGGACGAGATCTCCATGTTAGCTAGCAGTGACGCTTTTCATATGACTTGAATCCCTTCAAGGATGAGGTACTATGTGATGTTTCCCCATTGGAAGTATGTGATTATTTATTAGGCTAGCCATATATGTGGAGGCGTCATTATATTTATGAGTCTCGACCCCATAGCGTTATTTTTACTCTAGGGGGTTATTCCTATATGATAACATATGTAGTTATGACTACTGTCCCAAAACAACAGTGAGCCAAATTCATCTCACATATCAAAAAATTTATCCTCTTCACAATTTGTTTAGAGGAGGACACTGCAACTACTGATTCCTCGACCCAAGACCCTTCTATCTAGCATAAGCATACCAATAAGGATGTAGAAGAGCACCAAGATATTCCTATTGCATATTCACTGATAGATTCTTCCCGCACTATGAAATATCATGCAGTCATATTGGTTAAATAGATCCAACCCCTCCAACAATATTTTCATAACATCCTTCAACAATCTAGGCAAGACAACTTCTTTAGCAAGGCAAGCAACTCACCAATATTCAAATTCAGCAAAATATTCCCTGAGAACTTATCACAATGGAGATCATTTCTTGCTAAGGAGGTAGGATTGATATAGGATGAAGTTTGTGGCCACCCACCTATTCCACTGGCTCAAAACAAAGGTGTCCATATTGGCATTTTTTCTATGGTATTTTGGGTGCTCAACTTTTGAGGTCACTTTAAAGAACTAAACCATGTTTTTTTGGAATGACAAAAACCAAAATATTTCCGAAGGCATGGTATGGGTCAAATAGAATATGTACTCCTCAAATAGACCTTTCAAATGAGCTATCATGCTCCCCAAATGGAGATCGTATGAAAAACTTACGCCGTTGGGAGGTTGACATATTGACTACCCCCATGAGGGCCCAAAAACATTTTGTCATTTCATCTTCCGGGGTTAGGGTTTTGGATTTTCTTTATGATAAAAATTCCTTTAAAGCATCATTATAAAGATCATAATATTCTTGTGAATGAGTCTATCCATCACATCTGTTCTCATAGATAAACTGCGACCATTCTAGTGAGTCATTCACTCTATAATTTTACAATTTCTGTACATTCTCTCATTAATAAAAATTGTGCATTATTGTATCTCTGTGTTTATTGAAATATTTTTATATATTTAATTTTTAAATCTCTTCCTTCATTTCGTTATCAAAATAATTCAGATCAAAAGTGCTAAGCATGTTCGTCAGTGCCATAGGAAACCCTATTCTCCCACCTACACAAGGAAACATATGATGCACACCCACATATGGTTTATCACCTAGTTTACAAATATTATGTCCTCTTCGATGTTGAGATGCATTATCAATTATATGGATTGAGAAAAAAAATCAGAAAATTTGAAAATATAGAGAATAAATTGGGGAAAAGGAACATGTGGATATTGCATGGGGACAATGAGGTTCAAGGGCCTCCGTATAAGGTAAAAAAAATATTAATACTTGTCATTTTTATAACTTTCCACATAGGTGAGGAAGAAAAAAGTAATTGAATAAAGTAAAAACTTTGTAAAAGATATGATGAGAGGATTACGATGTGGTTGTGTGTTTTCAATATAACCACAATCAACTTTCAACCTATTTGGATTCCAAATTATTTGTAAAATATGTCAATGCCTCTCACATGGTTCCAACTAAAACACAAAACTCCTACATAATTTCCAACTATAAAATATTGTTCATTAATGGTGTTCTCGTTGGCTACCCATCAGACTATCCTTCGATTTGTCCATGCCAAGAACATGATCCGAGTCACATCTTGTATTGGAAATCAATGAAAAATAACAATCAGAAACTAGGAGTGGAAAAAAAATGTTGAAACTATTGGGTGGTTGTTTACCTATCACTGAAGTAGCAGTTGCACCTATGCTGTTGGGAAATTTGTTCAGGGTCATAGCCCGTATTCGATTTTGAATTGATAATAATTGGTTCCTATGATGGTCAACAACTGGGAAATATTTCACATATCCTTTTTCCATAGGATGTGAACCCATTGGGCTGAACAGATCCGACTCTAAAAGGTGATTAGACAGATCTTGAAAGGGAAGTGAACCCATCATCTTCAATGATTCATGAAGTTTTTCTATTTCATGATCACATTCGGCTCTGTACGAATCCCACTTTGGGTTGTTTCATGCTTGTACAAAATCCTCCTTAACACTGGGTGGTTTAATACCTAGGGTTCATATAGAGTGATCGACAAAAACCCCAAGGCATCGACATATCAGTCATCAGCCAAGAGTAAGGAAGGTCTCACCTGAGACGCAATGAGGATCACAAGGACCATCTAGTATTGTGTTGATGATGAAGGGATAGTTACACAAGGATCCATTTAGGTTGGAATTCATATAATCAATTGCATATTACTTAATAGTCGATAGTGTATAACATAAAAAAACACATCAAATTAACACATTGTAGGTACATAATAAATGTAGCTTTATTATTTTCCTTCAATCATTTAGAAACATACATGAAGAAATTCATTCATTGACAACAATAGAACCTTTCTCCCTTATACATTTTCCCAGTAGTACGTTACATAGCTCCACATGCTTCTCTCGATATTTTTCATTTATGAAAAAACTGGTATTACAATTAGAGACATTGTGAAATGTAGTCTCAAAGTGAGCTCAATGAAAATGACCAACAAAAAAACTATACCCCCTTAGTGACCAATTGATTGACTAGCTAACTAACCTTCCTTCTATTGTTGTTGAACCCTTTTATTTTCTTCTTGGCTCTAGTGCTTTGGCGCTTTCATTTATGCCCCACTAGTGCCTCTAACTACCATTCCCACAAATCTATTAGTCGCATGCATTCCACATCACCTCTTTTGAATTGTGGCATTCTCAACTACCTTTCCAACTCTTCTTCTTGTTTCTCCATGATTCCTAAATATTCTTTTTAGGATTCCAGTTTGCATGTGGTGTCTTCCTGGTTTATGGTGCACATCATAAAACTCAGACTAGTGTGCATTGGAAGAACTGGAATTAGCGTGCATTAACAAAACCGATCCCATGTGAATTCCTCATGTCACCCTTTTCACAACTACTTGATCACGAAAAAAAACTAAAATAGTTGTGCATGAATTCATTTGTGCACATG
>ML870418.1:5716-16245 GCA_009831015.1 Picea engelmannii | reverse complement strand
AAAAATACCCACAATTTCTGCCAAGGAAATTGCTCTGATACCACTTGCAAGATACCAGATATATAAAATATGCAGAACATAAATGAAATGCTAGAAATGACAGAATAACAGTAAAATATCCAGCATAATCTTCACAATACACAGAAATGATATATGAAATAACAACAGAAATAGCACTTTGAATCAGATAGCAATGTTCACAGGCCTCTTCGAGGGGGAAACCTCCAGTCGAGCAAATCTCTGTTACAATAATCTCCAAGCTAGGGTTTTCATACCCTCGACCCTTATTTATACTGAATATGTCTATTAAGAGAAGCATCGAGAAGCATCTAGGGGAAGATCCTTCTAGAAGCGGAAGCTTCTATTAGGTATTCTTACATCCGCCTTATTCTATTTTATTGAAAGGTCTTATTAATATTGACCTTTATTACATCCGAATACATTGATCTACCTATGTGCGGGTTAGGACCTTAACAGTTTGCTTCAAAGCTTCCCAATTTGAGTAGATATGATTTATCCAGATTTGTCTGTGTTCCTGCAGGCTTTTGGCTTGTGTAACAACAGACTCTTTTTTCCATTTCTATATTATTTCCTGCTCATCCCATGGCTGAGTTTGTGTTTCAGTGTTGCAAGTAGTAGGTTGTGGTATTGTCTGAGTGGCTTGTTCCACAAAGGTCTGGGTATTGATCTGGCTAGGAGGGGCAGATTCATCAATAGGCAATGTTTGTACAACTTTATTAACAAAAGCATGGGTTTCAGTTTTGACATTTGTTGCAGGCCAGGGCTCAGTCTTAATTTTGGAAGGTCCTACTGATTCTTGTGTAACAACAAGGTGTTCTTCTTTGATTGCAACAATCGAAGGTGTAGGGGAAGCTCCTGGCATTGGAATTTGAATTACTTTATAGCCTGCTTGATAGTAGATGTCCCCACATTGACTGCACATATATTCTCTACACGGATCCTCTGTTGTAGTTCCCTCTAACATGGTTGTTATGCGAGCTAGGGCATGCAAGTTAAGTTCCTTCTCATAGGCTTCCTTTTCCATGGCTAGCTCTTGCTTGTAGGCTTCCAATTCATACTTTAGGAACTCATTTTCTTGTAAGACAGAGGCCATTGTTGGTTCTGGTTGAGGAGTGACTAGTTCTTGTGTAGCAGTCACAACCTCACTAGCTGGTTCTTGTGGAGCAGCTACAGGATCGACAACTGATATTTGTGTTTCAACTTCTTGATGTAAAGAAAGTAATGTTGCAACTCCCTGGGCATCTGATTCTTGTGTCTCAATAACAATATTAGCAATTGGTTCTTGTGTTTCAGCTATAGCTGGTTCTTGTGTGACATCTATGGCTGGTTCTTGTGTTTCAGCCATTGAATGAGTAGCTAGTTCTTGTGTTTCAGCTACTAAATGGGTAGTTGGTTCTTGTGTTTCAACTACTGAATGAGTAGTTGGTTCTTGTGTTTAAGCTACTGAATGAGTAGCTGGTTCTTGTGTTTCAGCTACTGGTTTTGAAACGGATGATGTCACAACATACTGAGCATCTGGTTCTTGTGTTTCAGTGCCCGTGGGTGGAATAGGCAAAGATTTCGACATTTTGGATGTTAGAGGTGTACGGGGTATTAGTTGGATGGGTTGGGGGTCTAGGGAAGTGGCAGTAGTGGTTGCCCTTGTTGAGGCCCTTGTTCATTTTCTTTGTAAAAAGGGTGGAAAGAAAGGAATTTGATTTCGTTTACGTGGGGGTTTTTCCTCAATGATGGGACAGGGAGAATTGTCTGGTTCAGAATCATCGCTAAGAATATGAAGGGTAGGAGTGGATGATTCTGGTAAAGTGTGGGGTGGGCTTGGTATGGTATGGGGGTTAATTGAACTGATTGGGTCTGTAGGAGGGCTATTAGGTACTTCTGGAGAATCTGGAGGGTTTTTTGGTTTCTATTCCTAAAAAAATTCAGGAATTTCAGCGGCTTCTTGGGGATCTATAGGTGGGTTGTTTAGTGGAGGGTTTTGCTGGGAAAAACCCTTTTGGATAAGCAGTTGAATGAGATAGTGATGGGTGAGTGAAAGGGCGGCATCTTTAGCCTTTTTACAGTAGTGCAACATATTTTTAAGACAACCGAGCAAATAATAAGGAATGTTCACCAATCTATCATGCCATAAATGAGACAACAGGACAAAATCGTGTTGGTAGACTACCTGGTATCGGCCTTCGCAGGTGAGGTAGTGTTTGATGAAATTTTTCAACTTCTGGCCATGGAGGCGGAAACGAGCTGAGTCGGACACCCCAGCCTTTAGGTTCAATTTGTTCCCTTGGCAAGAGGAAATCCTGCTGGGCATTCAAGATTATATGTTTGCGGCTGGACATGCGAATGCCATTGGTAGGGATACCCGAAACTTGCGCTATATCCTCTTCTGTAACTGAAATTCGAACCCCTTGAACAATGGAATGGTCTTCTTGGAGATTTTGAGCAAATTGGAGAACCTGTTGTTGATCATACCACTGGAGTCTCTAAAAATAACCGAGCCATCCTGCCTGCAGAAAAATTTGATAGGCTTCTGGATAGTGTTTTAACAGGGTTGTCGTGGCGGGTTTGTACCGTATAATAGAGCCTCCCATGGCTAACAGCTCAGTAAAATACTCCGTCAAAGATTCGAGTAACAACTTCTATGCAGAGTAAGTTTTTCGAGTGAAAACATGCAAATGGTGGTGAAACAAACGAAAGGATGGTAAATAGGAATGGCGGTGGTTAATTCGTGTGAAAAAGTTTGATATTTCCTCCCCCCCCTTTAAGTGAAGCTCATAATGATTTTACACAAGTGGTAATGATGAGTTGGAATCTTCTCATTAACTATAGCTTAATTGTGTTTACATAAAATTTACATACCTCACCTTTACCTTTTGATTCGTACTTCAAACAAAATATAATGCCTATCCATAATAGTTTTGCAGTGGCCATGGCAGAGACTTTTGATTTTTTAGATGAATTGTATTAAGGATTTGTTGACTGGAAGGAAAAAATGTAGTATCAGAGCGCAAAAGCTTATTGACAGAAAATGCTGAAAAGTTGGTGTTTCAGCAACAGAAAGAAGGGCGAAACAATTGTTGAACGGTGTTGTTTCGTCAATGGAAACTGTGAAGAATTGTTGGACTGTAGTGTTTCAGCAATGGGGAGAAGGCGAAAGGTTGTTGATAGTGGTGTTTCAACAATGGGAAAATGTGAAGAATTGGGGAACAGTGGTGTTTTGGTAATGGGAAAATGGAGAAAATTTGCTGACAATGGTGTTTCAGCAATGGGGAAAATGGTGAACGGTTGTTGACAGTGGTGTTTCAGCAATGGGAAAATATGAATAATTGGGGAACAATGTTGTTTTGGTAATGGGAAAATGGCGAAAAGTTGCTGACAATGGTGTTTCAGCAATGGGGAAAATGGTGAAAGGTTGTTGAACAACGATGGGGGGAAATGGTGTAAGAGATTGCTGAACAGTGGTGTTTTAGCAGTGGGGAGAGTCAAAAAGTTGTTGAATAGTGGTGTTTCAGCAATGAAGAAAGAGCAAAGACTTGTTGAACAGTGGTGTTTCAGCAATGGAAAAGCTTGCCTCTTCTTGAAGTAGTATCGTCCTTTCTTAGTAGGCCTGTGCTTTGATCGGGAATCTGCAAAAAATGATTGTAACATGGTATTTCTTGACAGGGATTATTAGTAAATGAAATCTAATCTAATACTAAAGAAATTAACTAAAAATAATTAATTGCAATGAGGGGTAGGATTCCCCTCTAAAAAGAGGTAATGAGAGTCTGCCACACATGTAGCCTTAAAATCTTCTTTGGAAATAGGGCGCTGGTACAGACGGAGCCGATGACCATTTACAAGTAACGGTGTTTTAGAGTCATCGATTGTGAGGAACCTTATTGTTCCATTGGGAAAAATAGTGTCTACTTCGTAAGCTATCTTGTACGTAGTTTCCCTTGAAATTATTTGAACAGAGAGTCATACAGTAGGGCCCAATTACCTTTTTGGAACTGCTTATGCTTGATAGTTTTGTCATGCCATTTTGATCTTTGTTGTTGGATCATAGTTGTCTGATGAATGGCATCTAGTCTTTTTTCATCCAATTCATTAAGCTGCTGCAACCTGGCTGTTTTTGCATCGGTCAAATCAAGGTTGAAAACTAAAGCAGTCCTTAAGGTTTTTATTTCAAATTCCATAGGAAAGAAAACACTCTTTCCATAGACTAATTCATAGGGAGAGAATCCTGTAGTATTTCTCCAGGTAGTTCTATAGGCCCATAATGCTTCAGGGAGCCTGTGAGACCAGTCCTTTGTGTTTTCCTTCACTGTTTTTGTGAGAATGGCTTCTATTACTTTATTTTTTCTTTCCACCTGTCCATTGGCTTGGGGGTGGTATGATGTAGTCATTCTATGTTGAATATGATATTTTTGAAGTTTGGCTTTAAATCCATGAGAAGTGAAAGGAGGTCCTCCATCTGTAACTAATTCTCTTGGAACTCCAAATCTGATGAAGATGTCTTCAAATAAGAAATCTATAACTGCTTCTTTGGTCGCTCTGTGGAGTGCTTTAGCTTCCAACCATTTGGTCTTATAGTCTGTCCAGACCACTATGTAAACTTTTTGATTGGATGGGGGGTTAATGGGTCCTACAAAGTCTAAGGTCCATCTTTCAAATGGTTCAAGTACTATCTGGGGTTTAATGGAATTTCATCTCTATGATTAGGTTGGCCCACTCTTTGGCAGCTATCACAGGCCTGGACATATTTATTTGCATCTTTGAAAAGTGAGGGCCAATAGTACCCCATCCTAAGAATTTAATGTGTTTTTCTCTTATCGACAAAATTCCCTCCACAAAGGCCATCATGAAAAGCTTTTAGTAGATTATAAACCTCATCTTTGCTAATGCACCTTCAGATTTCTTGATCAGGTCCTATGTGGAAAAGACACCCACTTATCCAGCTATACCTAGAACTTTGTTGAATGATTCTTCTTTTCTCTCGGTGGGATAAGTGTGGTGGTAAGTTCCCTACAACCAAATAATTAGCGATGTCTGCATACCAAGGTGAGTGAGCAGATACTGCAAATAGATATTCATCAGGAAATGAATCACCTACTGGGGTATCATCATCAATTTTTAACCGAGAAAGGAAATCAACAACTACATTTTCTTTTCCTGGTCTATCTACAATTGTAATATCAAATTCTTGCAGTAATAGTAACCATCTAGTGACTCGAGCATTTGTGATAGGTTTGTTCATTAAATATTTGATAGCTGAGTGATCAGTATGGACAAGAGTAGAGTAGACAATAATGTAATGTCTAAATTTATTAATAGCATAGATAACTACTAAGAATTCCTTTTCGGTAACTGTATAATTGAGTTCAGCAGGAGTCATATTCTTGCTAATGAAATAAATAACATAAGGGAGATGATTTTCTTCTTGTCCCAAGATAGCTCCTATTGCAGTATTTGAAGCATCCGAGGATATATGAAACGGAAGTGTCCAATCAGGTCCTCTAAGAATAGGAGTTGTAGATAACTGATGTTTAAGTGTATTAAATGCTTCCTGGCAAGAATTAGTCCATTTGAATTTAGCATTTTTCATCAGTAACACAAACAGGGGAGAAGTTATTTTGGAAAAGTTTTTGATAAATCTTCTGTAGTATCCAGCATGTCCTAGAAAACTTCTTACCTATGTTTGGGTTTTGGGAGTAGGAAGGTCTTTAATGACTTGTATCTTGGATGGATCCACATGAATTCCTTGAGATGAGATAAAATGTCCAAGCACTATTCCTTCACTCATCATCATATGACATTTTTCTATACTTGGGGAGAGTTGGGCTTGTATGCATCGGTTAAGTACTTTCTCAAGGTTTTGTAGTGCTTCCTGAAAAGAAACACCATAAGGAGTAAAGCCATCCATAAAAATTTCCATAGAGTCATTAAGCATATCAGAAAAGATTCCTATAACTGCTCTTTGGAAGGTTGTTGGTGCATTACATAGTCCAAATGAGAGGACTCTATAAGCAAAGGTTCCCCAAGGGCTAGTAAAAGTGGTTTTATCTTGATCTTGGGGTGCAATTTTGATCTGGTTATACCCACTGAAACCATCTAAAAATGAGAAAAATGTCTTCCCTGACAAACTGTCTAACACCTAATCAATGAATGGTAATGGAAAGTGATCTTTTTAAGTAGCTTTATTTAAGGCTCTATAATCCACACATACTCTCCATTTCCCATTTTTCTTAGGAACTATTACCAACGGAGAAACCCATTCACTGTCTGATATAGGATATATAAACCCTGCATCAAGAAATTTTTTAAGTTCTTCTTTAAGGATTTCTCTTAAATTAGGGTTCATTCGTCGTTAAGATTGGCAGATCGGTCGACAATCTTCCTTAATATATATTCGATGAGTACATAATTCAGGAGAGATTCCTTTCATATCTGTATAGTCCCATGAAAATACTTCTTTATTTTCCAAAAGTAACTTCATTAATTGTTGTGTTTCAGCATCTGTCAGGTTAGGGTTTATGTTTAGTGTTTTGCCAGGTTCAATTTCTACTGGTATTCTTTTAGAAGAGATGGTGGCAGATGTTTGAGGTGGGTTTTCAGAGTTAAGGTTTTCCTGATTATTTGACTCCAACAGTGAAGCTAGTTGGTTGTGCGTTTCTGGAGTCACAAAGGAGGGTTCACAAATAAAATTATTAATTACTTCATCCTCAGTGGTATATTTAAGGCTTAAAGCTTGTCTGATAGTCAATATGGGTTGAGTAAGTTGATCATCAAAGTCTACCCATACTGAATTATCATTATTAATCAAGGGTGTAGCATGAGGGTAGAGGGTAAGCTGTTTAGTTTCGTAACCGTTGGAAATTGTCATTGAACCTGATATACAAATGATAAAAGCATCTGTTGTGGCTAGCCAAGGCCTGCCCAAAATTAGAGGGTGGCCCCCCAACTTTGTTTTAGGTTGTAGTACCACAAAGTCAGCTGGATAATTCCAGGATTCCACTGAGATAATTAGGTCTTAAATGACTCCCTCTGGTTTAATTGTGGATCGGTCAGCTAATTCTAGGATAGTTGGGGTGTCTCTGGCTTCATTTTGCAATTGTAACAGTTGTGAGGTTTCCAGAGTCATAATATTGATAGCAGCACCTAAGTCTACCAGGACTCGAGGGATTATCGTTTTTCCAATTTGTACTGAGACGGTAGGGTGGTCGGGATCACCATATTTAACTGGGGGGGCTTTACTTGACATTAGTGCAGACAAGTCACCCATAACATGGACTGTGAGGGGATCCTTAATTTTCCTACCAGGCTTCTTAACACAAATGTCTCGCATCGTCCTGGCATAGATTGGTACATCTCGAAGTGCTTGTAGTAGAGGAATTTTGACATAAAGATTTTGTAATTCCCCTAGAAGATTGAAATCCGGTGGCTCGGGCGTTTTAGTCAAAGCTAAACGCTCAAGAAATGGTGGTTTTTCTATTTCAGCAGCATTGTTAGAGGATGATTGTAACTCTCCAGGTACATCATGCTCTTTTTTTTCCTCTTTATCAGAAGAGGTAGCATCGGCTATGATAGGTTCTACTATTCTCCCAGATTGTAAATGAATATCGTTGCATTGCGCAGAGAGAAGAGAAAATGTAGGCTGGTTATGAATATCAATGCACTGCACAACTTTATTATTGGGGTTAGGTTTAGGTTGTACAGGTAGTTGGGGTCTTATCATTTGATTGTTTGGTGGAGTACCTAATGGTAAGGAGAGTGGTTGCATAAATTGTGATTGAGGTAATTGATTTGGGAAGGGGGGTTGTTGTCCTCTCCAATTTGGATTCCATTGGTTTTGATATGGTTGTTGTTGTTGTGGAGGCCAAGGAGTCCACATTGACAGATCAACAAAGGGTGGGTTAGTTTGTTGCATAGGTGGGTAATTCATTTGATTTAGATATTGCATTTGGTTATAGGGAGGGTAACTCATTTGATTGAAAGAAGGATAGTTATTCCAATGATTAGAAGATGTAAATGGCATGTTAGGATTCATACCTTGTCCCCGTGGTTGCCATTGTCTTCTCTGTGTCAGCAGATAGACAACTTAAGCTTCTTCATCAGTTGGTTGTAATGTTGTCTTGATTCCTGGTAGAGAAGGACATTGTTGAGTCTCATGATCTTTATCACAGATGATGCAGATTGGATTTTTGTCCAATGGACATTCCCTTCGTGGGTGCTTGTCTCCGCATTTAGAAGAAAATATGGACAGAGATGCTTCTGCTTCTACTTGCTTCTTTTGAATCTGCAGGGTGTCAATTTGTGAGGCAAAATAGATTAACATTTTAGTCTTAAAACCTTCAAGTAAATTACCTATTTTGGCTCTTGTTGCTCCCCCACTGGCTGATTTTTAGACTCTTGAAAATGTGGTGTCCCTGCTATTTGATCTATTTCTTGAAGCTCCTCTTGAACATCTTTTACATAGGTCAAAAATTTCATCGTATGATTCCTTAGATATGTCCCCTTTAACAAGCATATTCAACATATCTAGATAGTCATCCCTTACTCCTTTTAATAATATAGTTTTAAGAATATCTTTACTTACATTGGGGTGACTGGATCTTTGTAGATTATGCTGTAGCCTTTCTACAAAATCCTCTAGATTTTCATCCTCTTCCTGCATCATCTTAAATAGTTCCTCCCTCTTTTCTCTTGTTCGGAAATAGTCCTGGTATTTATTCAGAAATTTATGTTTCATTTGATCCCATGTTGTGATTACATGGCCTCCAAGACTCATGAACCATCTTAGTGCATTTCCTTTCAATGTTGCTGGAAATAGCTTTATTTTTTTAGCATTGGAAATGTAATCATAACTTCTGCATAATATATCAAACTCAAAAAGGAATTCATCAGGATCTTCTGAAGATAAACCATGAAAGTTAGGTAGTGCTGAGAGTGGAATGTTCTTCATGGGGGATACCCCTCTAGGAAGATCACCAATAGGAAATCATAATGTGGAGAAAGAGTTTTCATCATTTACCTCTCCTTCAGGACCTGCCTATTCTTCATGATGCAATTCTTCATTGTACTCATCCATGTTTTCTTATGTCTGCTCCCCTGCTACGCTTGCTCTGTCTTCAATGTTTCTTGCTGGTTTCTTGACTGTCTCAGGACTCCAAACTTCTTTCCCCATTTCAAAGTTGGCTTGAAATGAAGGCTGGGATTTTTGTTTTCGAGTGTTTGGTCGTTGAGCAGCAGATTCAGACTTTGATATAATATCGTCAATATAAGTCTTTCTTCCTCCTCTTCCTCTGCCCCTGCCACCTATAGGGTCAGTGTCTTTGGGGTCTCCACGTCCTCTCATGCAATCTTTCTATCTGAAAAATCATAAGTTCTTTTGAAATCTATAATTACCTTCCCCGACAACGACGCCAAAATGTTGGTCACTGTAATTGTTTGTTTAACTAAACAATCAAGTGCTACATAAATTGTCAACCCAGGCAAGTCTGTTTATTTCAAAGGTAATCACGCACTATATATGCTCAATCTCAAAAGCAACCTAGAGTTGTAGTAAAAACATATTAATCACACTTTTCCTTGAACAAACTGAAGTTCTAACTTGAATTACAGGAAAGAAACCTACCTATTGCAGAGCTCAAAGTTTAAAGGAATGATTAATTGAAGAATCCTGGATTACATTAAAATAACAAAAAGATACTGCAACAGGAAAAACCAACTATTCTGTAACCAGAGAACAAGACCCTATTCCCAAAGAAAGAATCTTCAGCACCTGTTTTCGATCATCACACTCTCATGAACTCATTACTGATTGAAATGATTGACACACACTAAAGGTTAACTAACTCTTAACAGAGAACACGACCCTATTTCCTGAGCAGGAAACTTCAACACCTGTTTCCGATTAGCACACTTTCATGAACTCATTAAAATAATTGACATGCACTGAAGGCTAACTATCTCTAACAGAGAACAGGACCCTATTCCCGAAGCAAGAATCTCCAACACCTGTCCCTGATTACCAAGCTTTCATAAATTCACCAAGCAAGATTGCTAACTAGAATGATTAATAGTTACCCAAGCATGAATCATATGAAAACAATGTAACAATCGGTAAAACAGAGTTCAATAAAGTAGTGTTTCAGCAAAACAGAGTTCAGTAAAGTAGTGTTTCAGCAAAACAAATTTTA
Source organism: Picea engelmannii (assembly GCA_009831015.1). Lineage (NCBI taxonomy): Eukaryota > Viridiplantae > Streptophyta > Pinopsida > Pinales > Pinaceae > Picea > Picea engelmannii. Next base: position 6,049 of record ML870418.1, on the reverse strand, counting down.
ATCAAGGCATAAACAAAAATAACACTAACACTCTACAAAACTAACAGGTGAATCTTGTGAAGAAGGTGGGCTCTCCCTTCTCACAAGATTCTCCTGAAACGAAAGGAACTAGAGGAAAATGCTCAGAACAATCTTTTATTCATCTGTCAACTGTGTCACATTACAATCTGAAGTGAAACACGTCCCTCTCTGTGAAATCCTTTCTTAGCAAAAAGAAGATTATCTCTAATGATGATTTCCTCTTATTTAAAGAGGATAATCCCTTCGATACAATTTGATCAACAAATTACAAGTGTACATATGAGTCCTATTCTTAGTCAGATCAAATTTCTA
>WSFP011445891.1:0-20152 GCA_009831015.1 Picea engelmannii | reverse complement strand
TGGATGGTGGAGACTCTAGTGGCCCAAGTGTTGGAGAAAAACAAGGAGGAGAAGTAGGAAATCCTCCATACAAATCAAAATATTCAAGGGAAATTTTAAATCACTATGCTAGTCGGTTTTCAACATCAAAAGTAGAGTTTCAAAGGCGAAAGAGGGGACTTGGAAGGGAAAAAAAGTGGAAGGATACTCAATCTCAGTTGGCACTTGAGACAACCTGATAATGTTGGACATAGATTCGTAGCGTTAAAAGGCCCCCCTTGTATATGATGAAGATGCAGAATTGGTGTTGGAGGTAGTGGAGGAGGAGAACATCCCTCCTCCAAATGATTGATATCTAGTAAACTCATTTTTTTTTCATTTATTTCAGTTTCTACTATCATGGATAGTTATAAGATTGTATCCAATGATTTCCCTTTTTGAACTTTATGTGGTTGGAAAACCGAGTAATGCTTGATATCTCAATTTCTGAAGATAATTATCTGGTAGGGCACCTAGTTTCCGTTAAGGTAGGCTCCGCCAGTTTACTAATGTAACAACTCCTCTTTGTATATAATAGAAATCTAAACTAATATGTTTTTTTAGTTTACACACACATTAATATTTATTATTACTTTAACAAAGATTATTAAATATTCACCTGAATGGGGTGCAGGATGTTGAAATCCTTACTTTGGCACTTATGTACTTTGTTATCTAGTGATTTCCTTAATGCAAATCAAGTTAGCAGATAACGAAACAAAAACACATTGCTGGAATATTCAACTCAAATAAAGATAGAGAAAGCAATATTGTAAACCTAATCATGCACACATAAACACCAATATTTTTGGGTAGACACCCCTGGAAAAAACCTTGGATGGAAAATTAGTGCTAAGATGTTTTTATTATGATAAAATTAGGGCTCCCATACCAGGGATAATAGCCCACTAAGAGAAATACAACTGTAGAAAAACCTAGCAAAGTTTGATATGTTGTACGAACCATATTTGCACACTTTTTAAGGTGTACATGTCTTTCCTTAAGTAATCCCACGTATATGCACTTGTCTCCATTTTCACTCACGTACATGACCTCAAGAACTATACGGAAAAATCTATACTACTCAACGCTTTCCTATGGCTTCACTCTATTGAAACCCACTTGTTGTTATCTCTTTTCTCTATTCTCCTTGACATGATCTCTAGATGGAAGTCCTTTTCCACCTATCCAAGATCTCCTTGAGTGGCAGTCCTTCATGATCCAACCATGTCTCTCACACAAGTGTCTTTCTCCTTCACCCTAGCCAAGTTCTTTTATAATATCGAGTTATAACCTAACCCTAATCTCCTAAGTGATTAACGATTGATATTACTTCTCACCTCACTTGAGATCAATGGATAAGGTTAAATGCTAATTTTTAGAATTTCCTTAAGTAACTCAATTAATTCAATTAATCAATAAAATAACTTTACTTTAATAATTAATTTAATTAAAGTAAAGACAAGGATAGAAGGATTTGGATGATTTCACACATCTAGACACATAAAAGTATATGGAAATACCTATCTTATGCTACCATGCATCAACACACCCTCTTACCAAGGAAGGTATTTTTCACCACTCCAAGTTTGTCTCTGAAGAACACACACTTCCCTTTATCTAAGGGTTTGGTCAAAGTATTTGCAACCTACTCTTCTGTGGAAATATACTGAAGGTTCACTGCTACCTTCTGGATCCTATATGGAATGAAATGGTATCTGATCTCAATATGCTTGGACCTATCACATAATACTGGATTCTTTGAGAGTTTGATACAAATATGATTATCATGATATATCATTGTAGGCTCTAATTCCAGATCAAATAAACATGTAAGCAATTTGTGAAGCCAAATGGATTCATATATATCCATAATTGTTTCCATATACTCTACCTCTACTAAATTGAGTTCTATAGAAGTATGCTTCCTACTCAACCAAGTAATCATTGTTGATCCCAAGATAAAGTAGCACCCCAAGATGTTATTTCTGTCTATTGCACTCCTTGCATAATATGATTCTATATATTCCTTCAAATCCACTCCATCTCCTATAATATATCTCAATCCATACTCCATTATACATATCAAGTACCTGAGCACATGTTTCATTGTTATCCAATGCACTTTCTTTGGCTCAACCATGAATCAAATTAAGGTGTTACAAAAAAACAAATATGTGGCCTGATGTTAACCAAATACATCAAGGACCCCATCAATTGCTTCTATATCCTGGCCTCCACCAATTCTAAATATGAAGTGATTACCTTCTTCATATTGGTAACCATAGGTGTAGTCATCAGTCTAAAGTCCTCCATCCTGAATTTCCTAAAGATCTAAATTGTGTACTTCCCTTGTATAAGGAATATATCTCTCGATATCTACCATGCCTCTAACCCTAAGAAATAATGCATCAATCCATTGTCCTTCATCTCAAACTTAGCAACTAAATCTATTTTGCACCCTACAATAAGCTCCTCCTCACTTGTGAGAAACAAAGCATCTAGATACACAACCAAGATGAGTGGATCCACCCCAACAAGTATGAATTACAAGTTAGGATCTACCTCACTCTTGGTAAATCCCATAGTTTTCAAGTATACGTCAATTATGAAATACCTTACCCTAGGTTCTTGTTTAAGTCCATACAAGGATTTATTAATCCTATACACATAACACTCCCTCCCATGTACCTAAAATACCTGAGGTTCCTCTATGTATACTTCCTCCTCAATGATCCCATTGAGGAAAGCTATTTTCACATCCATCTGATGTCTCCTCCACCTCATAACTGAGGAAATAGAAATTAAAACTCAAATAGAAGCATACCCTGTGACTGGAGAAAATGTCTCCTTGTAGTCCAGTCCATATTTATGGGAGAACCCTCTCACCATAAACGTCGCCTTGAAATTATCTATGCTACCATATATAACATGCTTGATCTTGTAGATCCACATGGAACTCACAACTGAATTCCCCTGCAGTCTCGACACTATGTCCCAAAAAATATTCCTCACAATAGAGGTATTCTCCTCTACCTTGGCATCCCTCCATACCTTTTGGTTTGTCACTTCCTCAAAACTGGAAGGCTCAACATCAATGATGCTACTCATAAGCACCATATAGTTTGAAAACTTCCTCAGAGGCCTACACTCTATGAACACACTCCTAGGAGCCTCACCAACATCCCACAATGTCTGTAATATCCACCTAGGTCTCCTGACAGGATTGGAAGGCTAACCTCTCCTCCCCACCTGAAGTTTGAATTGTTGACTGATGCTCATCCTTTAGAACCTGTTGTTGATGATTGTAGTTATGTGAGACATTCTCCAGATTACAAACCTGTGAGATGTGGATCATTGCAACTATTTGAGTCTTTCTCTTAGCTTACAAACTTGAGAGAAAGCCCCTAAGAAGGGTACATGGTTCCTGCCTGAGACAGAGATGGAACATATAAATGACCTCCTCCATTCAGAGAGTTGAGAAGAACTCCAAATGATTATCTAGTGGGAAATGATATTTGTTGAGTTAGACGTACCTGTGGCTGAGCACAAGGTGAACGTGTGAAATAAAAAAGTGTTGGGTGCATCATCATGTGAACAGAAATGAAGATGATGTATTAGCCTCCTCTGAGCAACATATTTGACGAGAAGACTCCAGATGATTCTCTTGTGTGAGGCAGTTGGAAAGAATATTTGTAGAGTGGATGTGCCTATGGACAAGCATGGGTGAACATGTGAAGATATGGTTCTTCTATGTAATGTAGTGAGCCAGAGATATGACATACCTATGTATGTGCCCCTAGTGGATGAGCACTAGTGGGTGTATCAGATCCCTTGCTATATATTGTTCAAGAGTCATACCTTCCTATAACCCAAATTGTTATGAAAAGGGTACAGGTCGACGCCACCTTAATGTAATTAATAATAAATGTAAAATATAATTAATCTGGTTAATATTAATTATAATGTGACTTAGAGAGGTCGACCTTGTTGAGCCAATAGAAACTTATTTTGATAGGACAAGTCTAATATAATTAAAGGAAGATTCCCCATTGTGGAATTATATCTTTCGTGTGAGTTTGGAAATTTCAGCAAGTACACTTCTTTGGGAAAAGTGCACACCTCTCTTGGGATCTAGAGTTCTAGGGTTTGAGCACCCTCTTGTGTGCTAGGGTTTATCTTGGTGGTGAAGGTCTTTCTCTTGAGAAATATAGCAAAGGATTTGTCTGGTTTTTCTTCCCTTGTTGAGAAGGGTTTCCCAAGATACTTCTTGTGTTCTTGTGCATGGTGATTCTTCTTGTGATCTTGGTTGTTGCAACATTCTTGTTTATGGTTAAGACAAATACAAATTGAAATGAACTACATGATTAACCTAGATTATTGAAAAATCAGCATGGTATCAGAGCATAGGTCTTGAAGAAACCATTGCACAAGCATTTTCCAGCCTCTCTCACACATCTGCAGAAATTGTACAACCCTCCTAGGGTTTCCATAAATTCGGTATGACCTCCTCTTCTGAGAGTTTTCACCACTCAAAACTTGTACGTTGGGGATAAAAAGGACATATAAGGGCACGTCCTCCTTCAACACACCTACAACAAGTCTCATATTACATTTATGGGCATTTCAATTTTTTGGCTCTAAGGGCTTCTAGGGTTTCGCCAAAATTCTGCAGAAAATTCTGAATTGTATTTTTGCAAACTTCTTGAAGAAGATCCTCAACTTACCAGGGCTATAATATTTATCAAGGATTATTGTTGGCAGTCATAATCCCAACAAAACCTAAAAGTTCTAGCCTAGCCTAGCCGTTAGGTTTTCTAGCCTAGTTGACAAGGGTTTGTGAAGATGAGCAAAATCATGATGGGAAGCAAGCTCAGTTCCAGGAAGACAAGACCTCAAAGAAATGAATACATCAACATCTCATCACTCTCAGGTATGGATCCTATCAATGACATTACTTGGGTAATTTACAATGGTGCTTCCAGGCACATGCCCGGTCTTAGAAATCATCTAACACATTTTGTTGAGAAAGAGACACGTCTGCATGTCGTTCTTGGAGATGATGCCAGATATAATGTGAGAGGGGTTGGAACTTCTACTTTCCAACTAGATTCAAATATGCACCTTAAACTAGAAGAAGTATTATATGTACCTGGAATGAAGAGAAACCTTGTCTCTATTTCGGCCTTGGAAGACAAAGGTTAGAAAAACACTTTCTCAGAAGGAAGAGTTCTTGCATGGCACAGAGACTCTCATATAATCTCTTCCAAAGTGACAAACCTGTTCAAGTCTTATTACATGACATTATTGGCTTGAGTGAGTTATGGCATATAAGACTTGCTCACATTCATTATAGAGCTCTTCCAACTCTAGGGAAAATGGTAATAGGTCTACCAGAGATACAAATTCAGCATAAAGGTGTTTGCGAAGGTTATGCCCTTGGAAAAAATGTTAAAGGATCCTTTCCTAGTAGTGACAACAAATCCAAGGAAATCTTGGACTTGATACATTCATATGTATGTAGGCCGATGATTGTTGCATCCTTAAATGGGTATTTTTACTATGTACTCTTCATATATGATCACTCCAGGAAAAATTGGATTTAATTTTTGAAGAACAAGGATGGAGTCCTTGCTAAGTTTCAAGAATTCAAAGATCGGGTTGGAAACCTAACCAGAAGAAAAATCAAAATATTGAGATTAGACAATGGAGGAGAATACACCTCAAAATAATTTAACAATTTTTGTATTGAAGCAAGAATCAAGAGGGATTTCCTTACAACCCTCAACAAAATGGGGTTGCTGAAAGAAAAAACATAACTATCATTGAGGCAAATAAAGAAATGATACATGATCAGAGTATAACTATGAATCTATGGGCAGAAGCATGTATGGCAACAATATATGTTCAAAACCGTAGTCCTCATCAGATCCTAAAGAACATTACTCTAGAAGCAACATTCACCAAAGTGAAGCCTGAGATCAGACACTTCAAAATATTTGGATGTCCAGTGTACCTTCATGTACCCAAAGAAAAGAGATCCAAACTAGAACCTTCAGGAAGAAAGGGTACATTTGTAGGATACAGTGAATCCTCAAAATCATATCAAATCTACATCCCAGGTCAGAGACAAATTGAAGTAAGCAGAGATGTTACTTTTGAAGAAGAAGTAGCCTTCCAGAAATCCAGAGAAGTCCAGATGGAAGTTGATAGTGAAACAATACCTCCTCCTCCTTCAATAGTTCAGAGGGAGACATATATTATTCTAGATGAGACAACAACTCCAGTTTATCCAGTTGCTCCAACAGATTTAGTTTCCCCAAGAAACATACCCAGAGACATCATATTTGGACATAAAATACATGCTTGGGCTCAGAAAACTTTAGAAAAAGCAGAAGGGCATAAAGCCCCATAAGGAGCAACCAGATAAAGCAAGAGACCAAATAGATTCTCAAGCTACCTTTTAGCCATGACCCACATTATTGATTCAGAGCCAACTTGTCATGGAGAAGCTTCAGGTGAACAAGTATGGAAAGATGCCATGATTGAAGAATACAAATCTATACTAAAAAATGATGTATGGGATGTTGTTCCAAGACCAGAGGGAAAGTCCATAGTGACTTCCAAATGGATTTAAAAAATCAAACATGTTGTTGATGGAAGCAATGAAAAATACAAAGCAAGATTTGTGGCTAGAGGGTTTTCACAAATAGAGGGAGTTGACTATGATGAGACTTTTGCACATGTACATTGCGCTAAGTGTGGCAGTTCGTGAAGTTGTATGGCTTCGTAAACTTTTGACTGACTTGTTTGATCATGAGATGGATCCAACTACTATTCATTGTGATAACCAGAGCTGTGTAAATCTCTCCAAGAACCCAGTGTTTCATGACAAATCGAAACACATTGAAATCAAGTATCACTATATCAGAGACATGGTGAAGAGAAAGACAATACATGTGCAATATCTTTCTACTCATGAATAAATTGCAGATATCTTCACTAAACCACTTGCCAAGACAAAGTTCGAGTATTTTTGTGAGATACTTGGCCTGGTGGAAAATGCCTCCCTAGCTGAGAGGGAGTGTTGATAATTGCATCTATGTCAGACATTCTCCAGCTTACAAACCTGTGAGATGTGGATCATTGTAGTTATGTTCGTCTTTCTCTCAGCTTACAAACCTGAGAGAAATCCCCTAAGAAGGGTACATGGTTCCTTCCTGAGACAAAGCTGGAACGTAGAGATGACCTCCTCCATTCAGAGAGTTGAGAATAACTCCATATGATTATCCAGTGGGAAATTTGATCTGTTGATTTAGACGTGCATGTGGCTGATCACAAGGTGAACGTGTGAAATCCCAAAGTGTTGGGTGCATCATCATGTGAACATAAATGAAGATGATGTATTAGACTCCTCTGAGCAACAAAGTTGACGAGAAGACTCCAGATGATTCTCCTATATGAGGCAATGGGAAAGAATATCTGTAGAGTGGATGTTCCTGTGGACGAGCATAGGTGAATGTGTGAAGATATGGTTCTTCTGTGTAATGCAGTGAGCCAGAGATATGACATCCCTATGATGTGCCCCTAGTGGATGAGCACTAGTGGGTGCATCAAATCCCTTGCTATATATTTTTCATGAGTCATACATCACTGTAACCCAAATTGTTGTGAAAAGGGTACAGGTCGGCCCCACCTTAATGTAATTAATAATAAATGTAAAAGATAATTAATATGGTTAATATTAATTATAATATAACTTAGAGAGGTTTTCCCTGTTGAGCCAATAGACACTTTTGTTGATAGGAAAAGTCTAATATAAGTAAAGGAAGATTCCCCATTGTGGAATTATATCTTTCATGTGAGTTTGGAAATTTTTGCAAGTACACTTCTTTGGGAAAAGTGTGCACCTTTATTGGGCGCTAGAGTTCTAGGGTTTGAGCACCCTCTTTTTTGTTAGGGTTTATCTTGGTGGTGAAGGTCTTTCTCTTGAGAAATATAACAAAGAATTTGGTTGGGTTTTCTTTGCTTGTTGAGAAGGGTTTCCCAGGATACTTCTTGTGTTCTTGTGCATGGTGATTCTTCTTGTGATCTTGGTTGCTGCAAAATTCTTGTTTATGGTTAAGACAAATAAAAATTGAAATGAACTACATGCTTAACCTAGATTATTGGAAAATCAACACCTGCTACTTCACGTTCTTTCTCACTACTGATGACTCCCTGGATCTCCTAGATGCCAATTTCTCCTCGAACATAACATATATACTCACAATTGTCTTCCTCTACACTAGTATGAATATCCTGTAAGCCTTTGAGGTCTCTTTGTACCCCAAAAATATAAAAAAAAATCCTGAAGGCTCCAACTTCTTACTCTTCTCCACGGGAACATGGATGTAAATTGGGAAACCAAAGATCCTCATATATCCTATCTATGGATTCAATCCTGAGATTGCCTCCTTCATATTCTTGTCACACAATATCCTTTGAGGACTCTTTCTATGCACATATATTGCGTGCTACATACCTCTACCCAAAGAACCATAGGAAACTCATGGTCATGTATCATATCTCTAGAAAAAATGACGATGGAACAATTCTTTTTGTTTGCAACCCCATTCTATTGAGGGTTGTATGATATTGTCATATCCCTCTTGATCCCTACCTCCTTTTAGAAATACTTGAATTCATTGGGGATGTACGCTCCCCCATTATTCGACCTCAAAACCTTAATATTCTTCCATTTATGGTTCTTCACCTGAGCTACAAACTCTCGAAACTGACTGAAGACCTCATCCTTGGTCTTCATAAAGAAGATCTAGGTTTTCCTGGAAAATTCATCAATAAAGGTCACATAGTATGATGATCCTTGTAATAATGATGTTGACATCATCCCACTCACATTTGAATGGATAAGACCCAATAGCCCCTTAGACCTACTCTCGCTGATAGGAAAAGAATCCTTGGAAATATTTCCAAGTGCACACCCTCTGCACACTACACACTCCCTACTGCTCAATATTGAACTCTGGAATACATGTAACAATCCCCCTTAGAATTAGCAATGCCCTGTAGTGTAGGTGTCACAACCTCTTGTGCCAAAACTCAAATAGGTTGTCACTGTCTTGTACCAAAGTCTGAACATGATCTCTCTACAACCTGTATAAAGTTCCCTCTCCAAACTCAATGATCATTGTGTTGTCCATGCTAGATTTCTATGGACATATGAGTACTTACGCTATCTAAAAGTAAAGAAAAAACCCGTGTCCTCCATAGTTGAGACTAAGAGAAAAATATTCTTTAAACTTGGTACATAAAGCACATCCTGTGCATCCAGTGAACATCCTGACTCAAGATGGAATGCAACTGTTCCCTATCCCTTCACTGCATACTTGGAATCATCACCAAGATCCACATGAACATATGAGTCCATCTCCATAAGACTACTAAATAAATATCATGATTTTTCCATATGACAAGATGCATCACTTTCCAAGAACCATGCACTCCTCATAGTTGTGCTAGTAGAAAGGCAAGAAACCAATGATATATCCTTCTCAAAATTCACTTCAAACTCATCTAGTTGCGTCTATGTTGATGTTTTTTTCTGCGTCTTTCCTTTACCCTTCTTCTTATCCAGACTTTGAGATGCATAATGTCTATTCTTATGCCATGAGAAGCACTTGATTTTACTCAAGTCCTTCTTGTTCCATTCCTTCTTGTTCCTTGGTTGTGATGATCCTCCATCATTGTTACCCTTCTTGCTAGAAGTATTTCCTTTTCCCTTATTTGTCTTACTGACAAGAGATAAGTTCTCATCACTACTTCCCTACTTGTTGCTCTTAGAATCATCTTGATTCTCTTCCTGGATGCAATCATCCCAAAGTCTCTGCCAATATGGGAGATGTTCATGAGTGAAAAATCCATTTACAAAGGGTTCACAAGAATTGGGAAGACCATTCAATGCCACATTCATGAGATTTGTATTCTCTATTTTCTCCCCTATGGCTACAAGATAATCATGCACCTGTGTGATCCTCATGAAATAGATGGTAACATTGTCATATGACATTTGCACTGACCTGAATTTATTCCTTAAAACCATGTTCCTATTCATGTTATTGATCTAGAATAAACCCACCAAGGCATCAAACATCTCTTTGGTTGTCTTCTTCTCGGATAAGTGAGGAATTAAATGATCCTTCATTGAATCCAAGAGTACCCTCTTGCATTTGATATTCTTCTTTTGGTGAACTTCCAAATGTATAGGATCTGTCATTGGAGTAACTAATTTGTCCACTAACTCCCAAAGCTCATACTCCTTTAACACCAAAGTCACTCTTGCTTTCCAACATAGGAAGTTGGATGCTCCGTCCAATCTATCTTCAACTCTCAGAGGTGTTGTTTCGATCCCTTCGACTTGATAAACTTCCCTAGAAATAACATGCCGCTAAAACTTCTGTTCTACTAAATTGTACATACTTTTACATTCTTGTCACAATTGAAACCCATGTATGTACGCGACTTCCCTTACTGAAACCCATGTATGTACACACCTATTCTTACTACAACTCACGTATATGTGTCTGTCTCCAAATACGCCTGCATATGTATGCACCTGTTCCTTCTAAAACCTACATACAACTCTATAACACTACAAAACCCTAGCTTTCCCCCAATATGATTGTTTTCCTAAAATTCATCCTTCAATGTCTGGATGTCGGTTATGGATTTGCTAATATGGATATGAGTTATGGCTTCCTATTAGATCATATTCTTTGACACCATGTTGAAACCCTTACTCCAACAGCTAGGTACTTTGTTATCTAACGATTTCCTTAGTGCAAATCAAGTTAGAAACTCACAAAACAAAAATACACTACTGGAATACTCAACACAAATAAAGACAAATAAGCCATACTAGAAACCAAATCATGCACACATAAACACCAATAGTTTTGGGTAGATACCCTTGGAAAAAAACCAGGAGGGAAAACCAATGCTAAGATAATTTTATTATGATAAAATCATGGCTTTTGTACTAGAGATAATAGCCCACTGAGAGAAATACAACTGTAGACAAACCTTACAAAGTTTGATATGCTATATGACCCAAATATGCATGATTTTCTAGGTGTATGCACCTTTCCTTAAGTAAGCTCACATATATGCATCTATATACATTGAGGCCCACATACAGGACCTCAAGGACTGTATGCAAAACTCTGTAGGACTCAACCATTTCTTATGGCTTCGCTCAGTTGAAACCCACGTGTGGCTGCCTCTGTTCTCTATTCTTCTTGACTTGATCTCTATATGGAAGTGTCATTATCCTTCACCCTAGCCTTTATTTTATAATATTTAGTTATGACCTAAACCTAATCTCCAAAGTGATTGATGGATGAGATTACTTCTCACCTCACTTGAGATCAATGGTTAAGATTAAATGCTAATTTTTAGAATTTACTTAAATAACTTAGTTAATTCAATTAATTTATAAAATCAATTTACTTTAATATTTTCTTTAATTAAAGTAAATTCAAGGATAGAAGACTTGACGATTTCCACATGTCTAGACACATAGTCATGTGCAGAAATACATGTTTGATGCTACCATGCATCAACAAGGCAGGTGGAGTTGAGTGTGAGTACGTGATCGACGAGATAGCCACCTTGACATGCAATTAATGAAGTATGGGAGTTATCAAAGGCATTCTTGTCAGTAGATAACAAGAGATGGAGGAGAGGGTATGCCAAGATACGATGGGTATCAGTCGAGTTATGATATTGATGATGAAGTTGAGCCTGGAGGAAGTAGAGTACATAGGATAGATGTGGGTGTTTTATGGTGCAAGCATGGAAATAATGGATATTAGTACAATCAAGGAAATGTTTCATCATGTTGTGAGTTGGTGGGTAGACATGGGCCTGCTTATGATGAATCGAGATCATGATGTGAGGATGCATCAATGTGTAGCAGGATGGAAAGATAGGTGAGAATTGTTTACTCCTAGTAGAGAGGATATCGAGGGGAGGAACTTGTCAGAGCACTAGGGTGCAAGGGGGGAGATTTTGTAAGGTTTTGTGGACTCTTTGGTTATGTGAGGTGGCGAACTAGTGTGAAAAACTTATAGTTTTAGTAAATGTAGGCCAACACAAGCTCTTAGAGTACGCAAGGAACAAGAAGTGAGGTGATTTCAATGGGTTCATTATCACTATTTCATTTTTTCTCAATCATGTGGGGGATTCTGACTAATCCGAGAGGATTTAAGGAACACTCACAAAGGTCCAAGAGGATCCAGAATGCTCAAAGAGGTCCCAGGGGATCCATAAATGCTCAAAATTTGACTGTCTCAAATCATCTCGAAAACAACATCATTGAGTAGAGCTCGTCGTTAGATTTCCAACAGTGCAAATATCAAGTCAAGCGAAGCTCGTATGAAAATGTTATGGGAATTCAAAGTTCAAGTCAACTAGGTCAAAGTCAAAAGTCAAAGGGTGACATGTGGCATGACTGTACAAGGGATATGGTCACACCCCAAGGTGCCACGTAGACTGATCATACAATTGACTAAGTAGATGAGTTGGCATCCAAGTGGTCTAATGGCGTGATGACACATGACATTGGATAGCCAATGAGAAGTTGCCACATGGCATCTTCATGTTTCCCTATATGGTTCATGGGTTATAAAAATTTTGGAGTCAACAAGGTTCGACCCCATGACCTCCATAGCCACCAAAGCCTTAACATACTCGCCACACATTATAACTTAACCATACTATGTGTTTAAATAAATGTAAAGTAGTATTAAAGTTTGTTTAGGGGGAGAAAGGGGCCAAGGACTAGCCCCAACCCCTTGTCTTCATGCCATACAACATGACCCATACTATATCCACGAGGGGATTAACATTATGTTCACGCGAGAGTTATAACCTATGTTATATATATATATATATATATATATATATATATATATATATATATATACTATATATGCCATGCAACTAATTATATGCCAACATATATAACCACAAAATTAATGCATGGAAGCGGATGGAACCCACAACCTCCACATTTTTAGTGGATGGTTTTAACCATCACACTAATGCCCCCACATTTAACAGGGTTCCCGCCAAATTTAGAATTAAGTTGCAGCAAAGGTGGATGGGTGGTTTAAGGACCGAACCTATATATTGGGCATGGATTTCAACGCACACACATCCCTATGCATAGATCTTGAGTGCATGTATTTCAATATAGATCACGGATCCATATATGGTACATATTGTATAGAAGTACGTGCAAGTACACGCTTTATTTTGTGTTTCACCATAATGCATGCCAAATGGTACTTGGATGAAATTTCAAGTGTTTTATATCAATTTTATACATTTTTTTGCAAGGATCATGAAATTGAGTTCTACTTTATGATTTGAGGTCATTTGTAAAAAAATCGCAATTTGTCATTAATGGGCATTTAATGCATTGTTTTTTGTGCCAAAGAGAGTGAAATTGAGCTACTTTGGTAATTTTTCGACTTTATAGTCAAAATTCTCATAATTTAGCAAGGATTTCAATGGTGAAGTTATTTTTTTGTTTTTAGTAATGTAATTTAAGAGAATCCATTAAATTGGCATATGCGAGTCATTTACATGTGATTTTTGATACCTGAGATGGAGAAGGCAGTTTTCATTGGAATGAATGGAACTTAAAGATGAAACAAAATGATGTAATTTGAGTTATTTTATTTTATGTTGTATCATTTTATTATTATAAAAATCCTTATATGTTTATCATTTAAAATACACATAAACATCTACTTGAACCTCGAAATAAAATGATTGTTTGACAGTTTTACAAATTACCCATGAAAAACTTATCTAACCAAATCCATGTTAATGATAAATGACTTGCAAATAATTGACCTTGAAATGAACAACAATCATATAATCACATACAAAAGTTGGAAAAATCATAGTTCACCTAATTTGGGCTACCTCTCCAGGTCCACTTCCAATAGAGACTTATTTTTATTAATGCTTAAATGCTTTCGTTTTACAATGACATTTTTACATGTTGCTCAAATGCAGAAACATAGTGCATCGTTGGATTATTAGCTAAAAGTTGTGGAAAGTTTATATAAAATACTTGAAATTTTGTCAAGGCTACCCTCGACATGCTTTACGGTGTAGCCTCGTACCCTTCATACTCTTGGCGCAAATTATGAGAACAAATTATGCATAGAAATGTGTGTACAACATTGGGTTGGATGTCCATTAAATATGGCGCCCTTTCTATCCAAGTACTGAAATTCATGGCAAGCTTTAATTACAAAGTTGTTGGCTTTTTTAACCAAACCTGAACTATAAGGGAATTGGTTAAAACTTAATGCTATATGTAGTAGTTCGAGGGTTCGAGCCCCACCAAACATACTATATAAAGTTGTGTTTGTTATAACCATATGATATGTGGCATAGTTCAAACCATAGTATATAAAAACCTGTGGTATAAAGTTTAACCGTCCACAAATCTATGCTATATGGTTATATATTGTTATAACCATATAACATATGGTTATATAACATTCTGTGTGGATATATATCATAATCCATTGAAATACGTGTGGAAGGGATTATGATATATATCCACGGGAATGTTATATAACCATATGTTATTTGGTTATAACAATATATAACCATATAACATAGATTTGTGGGCGGTTAAACTTTATACCACGGGTTTTTACATACTATGGTTTGAACTATGCCACATATCCAATGGTTATAACAAACACAAATTTATATAGTATGGTCGGTGGGGCTCGAACCCCAACTTACTATATATAGAATTAAGTTTTAACCAATTCCCCTATAGTTTGGGTTTTGTTAAAAAACCCAACAACTTTGTAATTAAAGCTTTCCATGAATTTCGAGACTTGGTTAGAAGGGATGCCTTATTTAATGGCCATTCAACCCAATGTTGTACACACATTTCTATGCAAAATTTGGTCTTGTAATGCATGCCAAGAGTATGAAGGGTACGACGCTACACCATAAAGCACGTGTTGGCACTGCGTGTGGTTTGTAAGACCCTAGGTTCGAGTTATCTTTGACCAGCAAAACCCTTCAAACACCGGCCCTTTCGACATCAACTGCTTGTGCAGATGAAGTCTCACCTGAGGTATCTATGGGGACTGCAAGAACCAAGTTTCTGCAGTAGTGAGGGAATGAGAGGTCATTATTCCATTCATTCATAATTATATGTGTGGTTTGTGTTATTATGCAAGTTCTCTTATTCTATCACGTAGTGGATCTCAATTTCATATTACCATTATATTCTAGATTACTGCATAAACACATTATTGTAATAGTCATGATTATTATGCAATGATTATGCATCAAACAAATATAATCTAATAAACATCCAACATAATCCATGATAAATCACACATAAGACAACTAACACAATATTTAACATGGTTCACCCAACTCTGGGCTACGTCCACAATGCTTGGCTTCTATATTATGTGTTTGGTAATTGCTACAGGCTTACGCACTGCGCTTACAAATATATATCATGGTTATGTTCCTCTCTCCCATCCTAGTCATTCTATAGTGCAAGCCTCTCTCTCTATCTCTACATCATTCCTTACATTTAGACATCGATTCTCTACCTTGTCAGCCTATCCTATCCACCTTATTATAGACAAGAACTCTAGGTAGTTTGGAACAGACTCCACAATAATGCACGAGAATAACCACATGGAGGAGAACCCCTATTATCCCAACCCATTACATATTTATACATACATTCTAGGGCTTAAAACCCTACTGTTTCCATCCCAAAGCCCTATTACAATGCATGACTACTCCAACTAACTGGTTGTTTGGGCTGTTTTCACCTACTTTTCCGTCTGCATGCTGCTTTTTCACCCTGACTGCTTGTTCTTCCTTATTTTTCATGTTCTTCTATATTTAGCATGTCAAGTTGTCATCCTTCCTTTTCTCCCACTTTCCTCCTCCTTTTTTCTCTACTTTATTCATCTCTCTTCTTTATTCTCTATTTTATTCCTCTTACTGCGTGTTGTACTTTTGGATGTGGCTCAACTGCACACTCTCTAGTCTTCTTTATTTTTTTGAACACCTATGTTGCACACTTATTCTATACTTAGGATTTTTACCAAAATTGTATCACAACATTGCCTATTCAAAAAGCCCCCAACACTCACATGTGGCTCGTCCCCAGCCACTCATGCATGTTGCATGTTCCTCCATGTCTCAATGAACTTTTGGGAGGTTTGTTGCCTCTATTTTTGCAATATCTTTAGCCCCATGTGTATTCAAGGTTGTAATTTTCTCTTATGCTTCTTAGGTTTCTTGCTTTACCTTTCCCTGTGCAATGGCTAGTTCACCGGTCACCCTCACCACTTCTTCTTGCAGCGATCCTAAACGTTGTTGAAGGATCTTTTGTTGATCCCTCATCTGATCCACTTCCATGTATGACTGCCTCTGTTCCAAAATTGTTGTCATACAATCAACTGGTGGAAGTGTAGTGATCCTCTCTGAGCTTTGTTAGGACTTTTTTTGTGCTTCTCTTAACTTGGCCTCTATAGCCTTCATCTCTGGATCTTCCACTACATCTGTCCATATATGTGCACTCTCCTCATAGATTTTGGTGCACTCTTATTCTATCTTCTTAATGTTAGGGACTGTTATCATCACCATTCTCTCTCTTTCTTCTCTGACTTTTGGTGGTGTGCCTAACACACTACATAATTGAATATCCTCTATCTGCGATCAAAATCCTTTGGTGCCTTCGTCGATCTTCGATACTTTTTCCTCCAAAGTATATTCTACTACTATGTGGACTTCTAGAATGGCCTTGTATAATTTCTGGACATATGCTTGTGTTTTCTACACCATAATTTTGGCTTCTTCCTTTTGCTTGAGGGATTTCCTTACCCTTTTATCAACCTAGTTCTTTTCTTTTATTACTTCTTCTACTCAACCTTCAACTTCCTTCTTCCGCTAGAGCACAATGTCATATTGTTTTTGTAACTAGGCTCTTTTGTCCATCATTTTCATCATCTCCTAGTGTGCTTCATCACCTATGCTATTAATCTCTTGCAACAAGCCCATTTGAAAGTCTTGTAATCTTTGTATCGTTATCCTTTATACCACTATGTTTAGGTGTCCTAGCCCATTCACGTGTTCTTGTAATTCACCTATTGGAAATTCAAGTGCGTCCATCTCAATCTGGAGTGTTCTGTTCTCGACTGCTAATTGGGTCAAGACCAGATGCACACTCTTTGATTCCTTTCGTAGAATTATGGAAGGTCCTCCCTCGATCATCTGCTCTCTTGTTATGTTAGCTGCCTCTAAGAGTTGTTGGAGTGCTTCCAACTAATACTACACTCTATGTTGCCTCTTTACATGTTTCTTTGTTTCTTCGTCCATGATTTCCTTAGCGACAACTCTGGGTACTTCTTCCACCTCTGGTGTAATTGCTGGGAGTTTTGACTCTTTTCACGTTGTTGCTGATGGCGCTGCAAATTTTGGTGGGGCCATTCATCTTGTGTAACCGATTCATTAATTGGCTCTGTGGTTGTGCTATGGTAGTTGTAGCTCAACTCTGATGCACTCATCTTCTCTCTGGTTCATTCTAGTTCACTCTCGCTTGCATGCAACAATGATTTACACTTAGCAACCCTCCACTCTTTTTGTTCCTTATTTTCAACTGTACATGTCGGATCCCACCTTAACTAACTTGTTGAATCTGCCAATGGGGTCGATAAATGCAGATTTATTACCAAATCTGTTGTGTTATTTCTCCCTCGTATTGCCAATCTATCGTGATTTACAGAGGATTTTACCATTTAAGATTATACGATGTCTTTATGACCTGTCATTCCGACTTCGTAGTCATCATTTTTGTGCTTTAATGCTTCCAATAGTCTTTTCAGTGCTAAACTTTGCAATTGTTCTTGCTTTTTCATATTTGTTTTCTGAATTGGTGCAGTTCTATCCTGATGTGAAATAATATTTCCTTATGTGCAATCTCCTATGCCTTGTACTTTATACTCTTTTTATTTTTTCTATATCTACTTTTTATTTGATTTTCCTCCTTTTTTCTACTTTTTATTTGTTTTTATGTGTTTTTGTTTCTTTCCTACTATCGTACAACTATTATGATAAATGTGGTCTAACACAACTTATATTACTATGCAGACTGTCAGTCGTATCTATAGAGTTTCAACCGACTTCCATTCACCATTCCTCCAAGGACTTATCCATTTAGGGTTTCCAACTGTGCAACACTTGTCTCCATTACATGTTGAATCATGTAGGGTCCTAACTAGTGCATTCTAAACTTCCCTGGATGTTGTATAAACTTGTCATAAAGTAATAATAGTTCTCCCACTTGAAAATTCTTTTGTTTAATGTGTCTATCATGACAAGAATTATCTCTTTCTTTTTGAACTTGTTGATGGAAACCTGCAACAAACTGATCTTCCTCAAGTTGTACTAAATGTGCCAATCTCTCCTCTATTGCACCCGAATCTAGTAGATAAATGATTGTTGCAATGCATAGGCGGTAAAATAAACACCATTGGCATCACCACTTCTTCCCCATAGACCAACCTGAAAGGAGTTTTCCCTGTTAACTTTTTACTTGTAGTCTTGTAAGCCCATATCACTGCAGGAACTCTTAAGTCCCAATCGTCTCTCCCTACGCTACAAATTGTTGTCAAAGCATTCTCCAATATTTTATTGAAATCTTCCACTGTTCCATTGGCTTGAGGATGATATAGGGTACTCTTATGATGATGAATTTGAAACTCCTCAATCAATGCTGCAATTGTATTATTCAGAAAGTGTGTGCCTTGATCACTAAATAATATGTGTGGCAATACAAACCTTGTGACTACATTCTCAAACAAAAACCTTGCAACAATCTCCACGGTGCAGTATGTAACTCGTGTTGTTTCTACCCATATTGTCAAGTACTTTGTCGTAGGGATTATGTACCTTGACCCTTATCTTCTTTCTTGTGGATTGATTGGCCCCACAAAGTCTATGGCCCATTTATCAAATGCTTGCAGTGTAACCTATGGATTCAAAGGAATTTCAACCCTCTTGGATGGTTTTCCCACTCTTTGACAGACGTCGCATGAATGGAAGTATTCCTTGGCATCTTTTTGAAGTGTGGCCACCAAATCCTTGCACACAAAATATTTTGTGTCATTTCTCTCCCTGATTAATTTCCTCCTACAAGTCTGTCATGTGCTTCTTCGAGTATCATTGGTCTTTCATGTTCCAACAAACAACGTCTCCATACATGTACTTGGAAACTGCATGATGTCTGAGAAGTAATCATCCACCATATTTATTGCAAATAAATGTGCATTTGGGAAGCAATAATCTAAATTGACTGCATCTTCTCCTAATAGTATGTGAGATAGATGATTTGGTACTACATTCAACTTCCCTAGTTTCACTATAACCTCAAAATCCTATTCCTGAAACAATAGTATCCATCTGCATATTCTCCCCCCCAACAATGGCTTGTTCACTAAGTATTTTAATGTCGAATGGTCTATATAAATCTTAAAATGAAACCCCTATAAATAATGTCTGTAATTGTGTAGCACATAGACCATTTACAATCCTTCTCGTTCTGTGGTCGTATAATTCTTATCTTCTATGGACAACTTCCTACTTGCAAAATAAATTGGGTGATCTAATTTCAAGTTATCTTTGAGCAACAAAACCCTTCATACACTGACCCTTTTGGCATCACCTACTTGCGCAGATGAAGTCTCACCCAATGTATCTATGGGGATAGCAAGAACCAGGTTTCTCCAGTAGTGAGGGAATGGGAGGTTATTATTCCATTTATTCGTAATTATCTGTGTTGTGTGTGTTATTTTGCAAGTAATATTATTATATATCTTAGGCTCATATTACCATTAGATTCCAGATTACTGCATAAACTCATTACTATAACAATCATGATTATTACACAATGATTATGCATCAAACAAATCTATTCTAATAAACATCCAACATAATCCATGAGAAATTACACATAATAAAATAACACAAAATTTAACATGGTTCACCCAACTATGGGTTA
>ML870416.1:9446-20152 GCA_009831015.1 Picea engelmannii | reverse complement strand
AATAAAACAAAATCTAGAACAATAAAATAAAAAATGAATTTAAACTAACTATAAGTTATAAAAAAACATTGTTTATAATGATCTTTAAAATTCTAGAAGCTTCAAGTTAATGGAGAAGAGAAAAATATTAATTTTGGTTTTTTATAAAATCAAACAAATCATAGATAATTCTTTTTTTTATTATTATTACTTTTATTTTGAAATGAAATGCAAAATGAGAAAATAATTTAATTAATTAATATCACCAAATGATTTCATGGAAATGAGAAACCAACTAAGATATTATTTGATGAAGTATTGAACCCATTATTCAAAATAGCCAAACTTGCTAATGAGCAAAAGAAAGAACACATAATCATAATTTAAACGAAAGTAAACAGTTGATTAAAATTAACGTTTTTGTTTAAATTGAGATTTCTATGCTCATTTCTAAATTTTGACATATACTCTTGTAATGAATGTCTCATACTATAGTGAATTTCTTAAGTTTGTCTCAAAGCAAGCCAAGGTATGGAACTATTTGAAAATGTTGATTCTATAGCTCATCATAATTATCAAGATTCTAATAGGGGCCCTTTAAATTTTGTAAACATTTAGGGGGAGTTGTTGGGGCCCAATAGGTCTGTAACAATTTTACGAGGAACACCAAAGCAAGTAAAGATGTCTTCATAAATGAATTCGACAACAAATTTTTCTGTAGCCCTAAATAGGGATTTTTCCTCTACCCACTTGGTGACATAATCTGTACAAACCAAAATATAGTTTTTCTTACGAGACATGGGTGAAATTGGTCCTACAAAGTCAAGGGCCCATTTTTCGAAAGGTTTTATCATAACTTGGGCACACAAGGGCATCTCGTCAACTGACGTAGGTCTTCCTATCCTTTGAAAATTGTCACAACTCCTCATATACTTGACAACATCCTTGAAAATGCTAGGCCAATAGTAACCTAAATGTAACACCTTATATGCTGTACGTTTGTCAGAAAAACATGGTCATTCATGGCAACTTCGTAGGATTTTTGATATCCCATCCTCTCGGACACATCTACGAATAATAAAATCTAGACCTGTATGAAAAAGGTCATGACCAACCCAAGAGTAATTGGCACTTTGCGTAATAATTCTATGCTTTTCATGAGGTGACAAATGAGATGTTAACTTCCTAGTAGACAGATAGTTTTCCATATCTTCAAACCATGGGGTATTTACAGAAAGGGAAAAAAGGTGCGCATCTGGGAAACTATAATCTAAGGGAATATCATCATCCTCATTTTTTATTCATGAAAGAAAATCAACTACCAAATTCTCCTTTCCAGGTCGGTCAAGAATGATGATGTTAAACTCTTGCAATAGCAGGAGCCACCTAGTCACTCAACCATTAGTTATGGGTTTATTCATGAGAAATCTAATGGCATAATGATCTGTATGTACAAATACTTCATAACCTGTAATGTAGTGACGAAACTTATTGATAACATGAACTACTTCCAAGAATTCCTTCTCGGTAACTGTGTAGTTTAACTCGACATGGGACAAGTTCTTGCTCACAAAATAAATGGAATAGGACTGATGGTCTTCTTTCTTCCCTAATACCCCTCCTATTGCTATGTCAGAGGCATCAACGGATATGTGAAATGGGAGAGCCCAATTGGCCCCCCTAAGAACTGGTGCCACAAACAAATTAGCTTTTAGGGTTTCAAAGGCAGTTTGACACTGCTCAGTCCAAAGAAATTCAACATCCTTTATTAACAATCCAAACATGCGTGAAACAATCTTTGTGAAATTTTCAATAAACCGTCGATAGTATCCGACATGTCCAAGAAAGCTTCTCACCTCTTTCTGAGTTTTGGGGGGTGGAAGTCTGATGATGACCTCAATCTTTGTAGGGTCAAATTTGATCCCTTCAGATGAAACATGATGTCCTAGAACCACTCCTTCAGTCAACAACATTTTACATTTTTCATGACTTAAAGATAGGTTCATTTCTTGGCATCTGATAAGGACTTTTTCTAAGTTATCTAAGGCTTCCTGGTAAGTATTTCCATATACTGTGAAGTCATCCATGTATACCTCCACACAATCATGAATAAGATCAACAAATATACGTAGTACTGCTCGTTGAAATGTGGCAGGAGCATTACACAATCCAAATGGTAAGACCCTATAGGCATAGGTGCCCCAAGGACAAGTAAATGTAGTCTTGTCCTAATCCTTGGGTGCTATGAGAGTTTGATTGTACTCACTATATACATCTAAAAAGGAGAAATATTTCTTTCGAGATAGGGTATCCAAAACTTGGTCAATGAAGGGAAGAGGAAAGTAATCCTTCAGAGTGGCTTCATTGATCTCTCAGAAATCAAAACAAATTATCCATTTCCAGGTCACTTTCTTTGGAACCACTACAAGTGGGGATGCCCACTTACCATCGGAGATGGGATAAATAAATTTGACATTTAATAACTTTTGGATCTCCTCTTTTACTATATCTTTGAGTGGTGGGTTCATCCTTCTCTAGGGTTGCCTAATAGGTGTTACTTCCCCCTGGGTATAAATGTGATGGATACATGTGTCAAGGTGTATACCCTTCATGCCAGTGTATTCCCAGGTGAATGCCCTTGATTTCTCTTTAAGGACACTTACTAAATACTTTTGTTGGTCTGCATCTAGCCCAGAGTTTATATGTAGAAATTTTCCTGGACTAATATCGTAGGGCATGGTATAAGATGTGGTAGACTCATTTATCTCGAAGATGAAAGATGTCGAAGACAAAATGGATGGGTCCAATTGTTCCTGAAATTATTCCCCAAACATGTACTCAAATTGGGGAAAAGATTGTGGAAAATCAACACACGTGATAGCAAAAATAAACTGGTTTAGCACATTTTCCGTTTTGTTCTCCTGAAGTGCCCAGGAATGATACATTGGAAACATGGGTTCTTCCCAGTCCTCATTCTCGTATGGACATTCAAGCCACCATATATTCTCCATGATAGGTTGGTCTGGAGGGTATATGGTGAGATTCTGGATAGAAAGTCCATTTGAGATGGTCATTTCTCCCTCTCTACAACCAATAAATGCATTGGTTGTGGCTAACCAAGGTCTTCCCAAAATAACGTGATGGCCTTTGGTAGGATCCTTTGAGTGGATGACAAGGAAGTCTACTGGGTACTCCCATGAGGCTAAAGTAACTATGATATTATCCAAAATTCCTTCAGGTATAACTCTGGTCTTATCTGCTAATTCCAAAATGGTTGGGGTAGGTCTAAGAAGAGGTTTTAACTATAATTCCTCCAAGGTAGTAACGATCATAACATTGATGGCTTCCCCTATGTCTATGAGAGTGTTTCCAATGGAAACCTCATTAATGGTTATGGTCACTACAAGGTTTCCTGGGTTTCCATATTTTTCTACCTTAGGCTGGTTCAATATGTACTCAGAAAGTTCTCCTATCAAATGTACTATTGGAGGATCCTTCTACTTCCTACCTGGATTCTTAAAACACAATTCTTTGACCACCTTACTATAGATTGGAATATCCTTAATGGCTTGTAGCAAGGGAATCTTGACACAAATGTTTTTCAATTCATTCAAGATGTCAAATTTCGGTCGGGTGGTAGGTTTCTCGATTACTAATCTTTCTGGATAAGGAGGGGCCTTCGTAATTTGTGAAGGTTAATTTTGGGGAAGCTTGGGTTATTGGTTCTTAGGAATAATAACATATTCCCATCTATTTTCATCTGTGGGTTGTTTGGGGGTTTCCTCTTCTTCTTCTTCCTGGATGAATACTTAAGGTCTATGCCTATCTAGAACTTTTCTTGACCTTAGTTGAATCTCTTGCAATGAAACAAGAGAAATAACATATGTTAGGAAGGCCTGCATCTTAACATTGTGAAGAGGTTGAGTGGGATTATTATTGGGATTGGGCACTGGTTGTGCCGGTAATAATGTTGATCTTGGGGAGCTTGCATTCTGATTTGTTGTGGTTGTTTTTGTGGAATAGGAGGTAAAGGCGGTGGAACAAAACCTGGTAGAAGCTGTGGAATGTTCAGTGGAAACTGAAGGTAAGGATGGTTGGGCATAAGGATAGGTGGAGCTTGAGGGTTCCCTTGGTTATGACCTCCTCTCCATCATTGAATCCAAGGATGTTGATACGGTGTAGACCAGTTTTCCAACTTGGTGAGTTCCACTATTGTGGTTATTGATAATAGGGTGGAACTTGAGGTTGTAGATCTGGGTATGTAGGTTGGTTCCTAGGATGCCATGGCCTCCTAGGTGCATAAGAGGACTCCCCAGGATCCCCACTCCTATAGATGGCTAACAAACTGGGCAATGATGGGCATTTTTTAGTTAAGTGGTCCTCCGTGCAGAAGCCACAAACTGAAATGTTATCCAATGGGCATTCTCTTGAGGAATGCCTCCTCCTGCATCTTGGGCAATATATGCTCATTGCTGCATTTTCCTCCTCCTATTTCTTTTTAATTTTTAGGGTGTCCAACTGGGAAACTATTGTGCTTAAGATATCTATTTTGAAATTCTCTAAAAGGTTCCCTATCTCTACTCTCGTGATACCATCTGAACTAACTGGTTTTAAGTTTCTACTGTAAGGATCCTGAACATTCTTCCCTGTTTTAGCTCTGCTCCTTGATTAATTCTTACACATTTCACAAATTTCGACAAATGGTTTATGGGAGATGTCACCTGATGCCATCAGGTTAAGTATCTCTAGGTATTCCTCTGAATTTCCCTTAAGGAAAAGAGCCCTAACTGCATCATCTGGAAGGTCATGGTATTTTGATTTCTGGGAGATATAAGCAAACCGTTCCATATAATCCTCGAGATTCTCATCTTCTAACTGTTGGACTTTGAAAATATCATTACGAGACTCCTTGGTCTTGCAGTAGTCCCGGTACTTCTTAAGAATCTGTCTTTCATGGCTTCCCAAGACCTAATACTAGATTCTCCAACCCCATGAACCATCTTAGTGCAGAGTCCTTGAGGGTGGCAGGAAATAGTTTTAGTTTTTGGGCATCTTGTAAGTAGTTGTAGCTCCTACACAAGATGTCAAACTCAAATAAGAATGTATCTGGGTCTTCACTTCTTTTACCATAAAAGGTGGGAAGTGCTGAGAGGGGAATATTTTTCATATTGACATTTGCTGTGGTGTCCAAAATTGGAAACCCGAAGGTAGTTTCGGTTTGGTTTCTGACTTCTTCTCCCTCCTCGTGTCTTACATTGTTATGATCCTCCTAATCATGCATACCGGTTTGGTTTCCAAAAAGAGAGTACCTAGATGGTTTTATCCTTGGAGAGAACAAGGTATCCCAAGGTTTTTGTCTAAGAAAGGTATCCCTCTGATGGGAAGGTCTTCCTACTGCTTGGATGTCTGGGATTCTACTCGATCTGGTTGAGATTATTGGTGCCAAAGTTTCGGTGTCAATTTGAGAGACAATTATATTGGCTGAAATACCAAACAAGGTATTCAACTGTTCAGGGTCTATGATGTCTTTAAAGTTAGGATTTCCTGATGGTGGTAAGAAAACAAAGGTTGTATTGTTTGGTTCTGCAGAAGACTCGAGTGGTCTTGCCTCTTGTCCCACTATTACTGATGCTTCAATTTTCTATTCTATAGTGCTCCTTGTCTTAATCTCTTCAGAGACTACTTTATCTCTTTGGGTTGAGCTAGCTCTTATTTTTTGGTATCGGTTTGCGGAGTTTATGAGTGGAATTTTCCTTGCCCCAAAAAGGTTAGAAGGAACCTTGGTTGAAAGGTCTGATTTGGATTTAATGTATCTACCTTTTGGGTCCCTAGGTCTGTTCATGAAAGCACACAAAAAAGAAAAACTACCATTGGGTTTGGGGGAACCTGCTATAATAGATGCGCATGTTCTTACCTCTCTTCTTAAATTCCCCCCACCACCAATCTAATGCTAAGGTTTGGAAATGATTTATTTAGTACCTTGAGACAACTCCCTGGCAACGACGCCAAAAATGATGGGTGTTCTATATATAGTAAAAACCCTCAATTAAATTGTCAACCTAGGGTAAGTAAACTTAGAGTTGTAGCACTATATGTGCCAAGGCAGGAAGGCTAGAGGAAGTATATTGTAATTAAGGAAATGGTCTATCTAAGGGCTGATCTACTTAACAAAACACTATCAATGATCAAACCCTATAAATGAACTTAAACTATTTACCCTAAGTAACTTTTGAACAATGGATCGATGGATTGTCCTAAGGAAGCGAATGAAAACCCTAAAATAAACAAGTTAACTTAATCAATCTAATGAGAAAAAGAAAGCCATCTATTTAATCTATTCAACTTAATGAACAATAACAACATTAAACTAATATAATCAATCTATTCAAATTCAATGAGCATCAACAAGTAAGCAAATAAACAAGCAATCAACTACCCTATTAAAACTTATGCAGCAAGTAAACTAATCAAAACTACTCAACATGTAACTAATCAAACTATTAAGCAAGTGAACTCTATTCTTAAGATTAAAATCATAATTACTTCTAATCTACAAAAGGAAATCTTGACCTATTGAATTAAAAGCATCATGACAATATTCAAAGATTAATCGACAACTACTCTTTAATCTATAATAACAAGAAAACTTCAAATATAATGTTGATAATTATGTCTTCAGTGTCTTGTGATATCACAATGATATTTAACAATTAGTGATAACTCAAGAGGGATAAATTCAATATTAACTTCTATAGTGAAGTGAAAGGTATGAATCATGCAATCTAATGAGAACTTAGCCATTATAGAAGAAATATCAACTACCCTAAAAATCCATGTGATCTTTCAGTTTATGCATTAGTCATTAACAATAAAGAAAACATGATTCAATTCAATTCAAATGCATTCTTATGCTACTATAAGCAAATTCACACTATTAGATATTTATAACTAAAAACTAAACTCAAAATCAAACTTTGAATTAAAATTGCAATCTAGATCTAGAATGAAAATTGCATGAAGTAAACTAAACTAATCCTACTTATTAACAATTCAAATTGCAAATTGAAATACTCATAAAAACATAACTCAAACCCTATTTTTATTTCAATATACTACGAGAAAATTGATAAGCAAACTCAATAGAAAACTAGATAAGCAAACTAAGAATTAAAATCAAAACTAGTAACTATTTATCCATCAAAACTTTGCCAAAGAAACTCTATACTCAGTTTTACTCTGTTTTAATCCAATACTCTGTTATACTTTAATTTGCAGAAATTCAACTAGCATTTAATAACACGACACAATTAGTGGTTAATCTTGCAAGCTATTGACTAATTAATTAAAAATACATATCATATTAACACGATTCTTCAGAAGCAACCTGCAAAAAGGAAATTTAATAATTAAGATATGAACAATAAACACACACAGCATGTAAAATGATAAAAATGCATATAACAAAAAATGGAAGAAATGACAATTGCACAACTCAATTACACAAGCTAACTAGCTAAATATTCACCCAGACCATTGGTGGGCCCCCCAACAGGTTGTGGCTACTCCTCAACAATGAATCACGAGCTCAAGCAACACAATTTTGGCATTTAAATTAAAAACATAGTGTTCAACAAGTTTATAGAGACGTCTTTGAATTACACAACAAAAAAAATTCTAGCTTCACAATTCTTAACTTCACTTCTGTCTCACCACTACTATGGTATTTATAGTAGTTACAATTTGAGAGGTCGACCACTGGAAGGGTCGACCTCCTCTAAAAACAACAAATTACATTAAATGCGCTAAAACTGCCTATGTCTTCTAGAAACCAAACGAACCACTCAACGCTCAACATAACATCTCAATCCAAGATGTCAAGAGCTCAGTAGATGGAGGCCACGAGCATGAGAGAAAACCATGTCGCCGATTTTCCTAACACAGGCTGCCGATATAACAACCACCAACTCACCCATAGTTTTAGTGCAGGATGGAATGCCAGACGCAGTGTCGGATGAAGTACCAGATGCAGTGCCAGATGGAGTACCAGATGAGCTGCTGGATGGAAAAATGCCATGCGATTTTTCTCTGTGACACAAAAATCACGCATTATCTCCTTGTAATCATTAAATCATGGTGAATTAAACTTAAAACCATTACAAAACATCAATTATACATACTTGGTATATGCTATGACGATTTGATATAAGAATCCTTCAAAACTTCTTCAAAAAAATAAAATACACATATAATACTGGTAAAAAATGATCTAATCATTATCATTAATTTAACCAAACCTTGAGCCCAACATGGGATCCAAGGGGTAGAGTGCGTGATAGTTTAGCTTTGTATGGAGCCTACTTTGTGTCCCACAGGTGGACATGGGACCCTGATATTATATGTGGATTGATTTAGTTATTTCTTGAGGACAAGCAATATTCTAGCAAGGAGGACTGTAATGTCCCCACTTTGGGACATCATTATATTACAGAGTGCTATGATGACCAGAGTAGCTAGATGGAGGTGATAGAGAGTACAAGAGATATTGAGGGGTTTTATGGGGTCTGACTTGCATCACTCATCTTATTTCATCATCATGATCCATTACACACAACTAGGCTTTGGTTTCGTGGCATTCTTACGATTTTCGTAATTTTGAGTTATTATGGGCTATATGTTAATTAAATTCACTAAGAAGGTCATATTGGGTATAATACTTGGAGGAACCTCTTAGTGTAATAG
Organism: Picea engelmannii; assembly: GCA_009831015.1. NCBI lineage: Eukaryota > Viridiplantae > Streptophyta > Pinopsida > Pinales > Pinaceae > Picea > Picea engelmannii. Next base: position 11,434 of record ML870416.1, on the reverse strand, counting down.
CTCATTGGAATCGAGAGGAATACCACTACAAGTTAGGATGATGAGAAGTGAATTTCAGTGGCCAGAGAAGCCATAAGGACAGATAAATCACTTTTTAGAGGTAAAATGATTAATTAATTAATTAAAGTGATTTAATTAATTAATAATAAAATAAAGTAAAAGTCACTTGGAGAGACAAGGTGAACAAGGAGGATAAAAGAGAGATATGGGCCTCTATTATCTCATTATGTTGTTTATCATTTTGATGTCTAGCTTCTTGCTAGTGAGCCCATGCACTTGGGGGTTTTGAGGGTTTTGAATGAACAAAGCCTAGAGATCAGCTCGGTGGTGAAATATCCCACCCAACCTGATCCAAGCTTGGTCACGGAGGTGAAATATTCCTCCCTCACCATTCTACATCAGATCTATTCAGTTCCAGGAGCCTTTGTGGAGGCATGACACATTATTGGGGGGTTTCTACAGAGCTAGGGTGCACCCATCTTGAGAGAGTGGTTCGATTTGCACAGAGGTGATAAGATTCTTAGTAGATAGAACTCCAGGGTTGCTAGCCATCAACATAGCGCCTTATTACAATAATGGTTGAGGGTATTCATCATGCCATTCATTTCTTCTACCAGTGGGGCGAATTTCATGAAGGAGGGTGTCTTGGGGATTGGAGATCCAATGATTTATGAACATATTTGTCATCTACATCTAGGGGATATTCACATATTTGTTAGCCATCATCATATCTACAAGTTTCATCCATTTTATGAATATTGTACATCATATTTATTGTGCATATTTCAGCAGGGCATGAGCAACAAGGAAGGCACATTTCTGTGTATGGAATTTGTGGATTTTTCATGATATAACTTCTCTTTTGGGTAGCCATCATTAGGGGATCGAAAAGGAGGATCATTGACACTATTTAATTTCCTTTTGGAGCCATTATAGGCCAATAAAGTGGTTGTTGTATTACTTATATCAGATCTGGAAATTACTACCATTGGACAACCATTAATAATAAATAAACAATCAAGGATTGTGTGGAGGTATTTGTGATTTTCCTGTGTATTTCTTTCATTTACTCTTATTCTTACTCTATTCTATGTTCCATATGTTTTCATGTTGTTTTATACAATATTAAACTCAAAAACATGGATGGAAATGCAAGCTACAACCATGCATGCAATCTGTTTGACATAATGCCTCAATGAGAAAACTGTCATATACATAACAACAAACAAATAATCATAGAAACAGATAGATTGGGGGTTCTAAGGAGGTTGGAACACATCCCATTGACCTTATAAACACATCAATAATATTCCTTGAGATTTGGGACAACAATAGAGCCGATTTTCCCAAGAACGTTGAGCAAACACGCAAAGTGTTTGATGAATGTTCTCAACCAGTTAGATCTGATTTTTTAGGTCAGATTTGGTTGGGAATATTACAATAATTGTCAACATTATGTGCTTCCTCTTTATTGACATCCAAGGAGGAATGCTATTGTTGATAACAAAAATAGGCCACACTGTGTAAATAGACCTAAGATTTCCGAATGGATTAACACCGTCAGCTGCCAATGAAAGCCTAACATTATGAGGTTCATCTTTGAAATCTACAAATTTTTCCTTAATTTCTCTATATGCATAACCCTCTACAAGAATTCTAAGAACACCATCTCCACTTTTGTTCCGTGCATGGTAATCCATAAATTGTGCTATGCTTTCACACCTGAACAATTGCAACAAACGCATAATTATGGGAATATGATGAAGAACCTTTTGAGGCACCTTTTTTGTTACTTGATTGGTTCGATATCTACTGATAAAACATTTCAGGCATTCTGTTTTTGATGCATGTTGTCCATAATATATAATATGATCATTAGGACATGCATCTATAGTTTGATACTCCATTCCAATGTCTTTCATAATGACATGCAAATCTCGATATGTGCGAGGTAAAATATTTGACCATGGTAACAAAAATCCACCTAA
>ML870414.1:587-20153 GCA_009831015.1 Picea engelmannii | reverse complement strand
AGGAGGAAAAAGCACTAAGGCTTAGGTTTTTCTACACCTTTGTGAGCCTTTCTCCCCTAGGGTTTCATTGTCGAGGCCTTGCTTTAGCAACACCTCAACATTTAACCCTCTTGTCTTCAGCCATATCAAGCTAGCCGTTAAAATTTGTCTTTCTGAGCTAGACAAGGAGGAAGACGCACTAGGGCCTAGGTCACCTACATCCTAGTGAGTCGTCTCCCCTAGTGTTTGACCTGTTGAAGCCTCACTTTAGTGACACTTTGACACCAAACCCTCTTGTCTCTAGCCCTGTTACTATCATCACGACCCTTCAACATTTGTAGCCCTTCTTTGACTCCATTTGCCCTGATAAGGCACTAATCTAAGACCTCCACTGTTTGAGTACCCTTGATCATACAAACAACCAAAGACTTTGAGCAACCTCTAACTCTTACTAACCCTACTAACCCTATTGCTGCCATCACCTTCTTATGCTATAAACACCTTTGTGCAGCTTTCGTCTTACTTTTAAAGCAATTGAATGATTGGTTAAGGCATTGTTTCTAAAGTGTTGATATTGTTACATTGAATGCCAAAGTCTCTTTTAGCATTTATTGTGAAGTAATATATATATTGTAACCATTGCTACTATACAAACATTGATTTACTTTGTCAATAATACTGCTCAATTGCTTATTATCAGAAAAGTCATTGATTATATGAAGTACTAACCAGCAAGCAAGCTTGCATATGCCTAGTTTCTTTGTTGCTTTGTCTCAAGCAGGTACTCTTCTTGGTTATTACTTCCGGTTATCTTTATTGGCTATAAGCCGGACTTTTTGATCAAGTGGTGACTTGTGAGGGGGATTATTATCACTTAGCCTTACTAAACCTTCTACCTTCTCAAAACCCCAGGTCACCGAGGACGTCTCCCCTGGGCCTAACCTCCCTAAATAGAAAGAGCCTTCCCATTGAGGTGACAGTGGTGGGATTGGTTTAGTTACGCCAGTTTGACATCCTTTCATCTGTCTTTTATCATAACTACAAACTGTGCGATAACAGGCCTTTAGCGTGAATCCTATATTTTTCATACTTTGCTCAAAAGGGGTAACTTGGGAAGAAGAGTTGAGATATATTTCTTTTGAGAATTTTCCATAAGATGACAAGTCAATGTAGATTTCCTTGCATTAGTATCCATATTTGTGGCCCCACAAAATAGTTTTAAAGCTCGTTTATAGCTTTCGCATCCCTAATCGAACCACTTCCTAGAATCAATACATCATCCACAAAAAGGAGGTGAGTCACCGAAACATTTCTTGACACTTTGATTCCTTGGAAGGTTCCCTCCCAATTCATCGCTTTCAAGTATTTGCTTAGATTTGCACTACTAGCAAAAAGAGTAAAGGATATGAAGGACAGTCTTGTTTGAGGTCTCTTGATGGTTTGGAAAAATAAGTGGTTGAATCATTAATTAGAACAACAAAAGACACCGATGGGAAACAATCCTCAACCCATCTAATATAGGATGCCCAAAGCCCACATGCAACATAATAATTGGAATTTATAAAACTCAATATATATATATATATATATACACATCTTGTTCTCCCTTTTTATTTATTTCTTTTATTTGCAATAATATAAATACATTTTTGATATCGAAACATCATAATCTAATTTGAGTGTACATTCTTAACTCAAGAGCATATAAAAAGTACAATTCCTAGCACTTCTCGATGCATATACATAAATGATTTAATCCATAGCAACTCATCGACATGTCTCGTTAATTTTAACAAGGCCAACTAGGCACTAAGGTGTCATAGATGCCCTTTCCCTCCAATGATTTTTCTTCACATTCATTACATAGCTCAAACTTCTTTATTCATGTTTCTTTGCTCTATATATCAATTTCAATTATACATTAAATTAATGCCACTACATTAATTCAGATATCTAATCCATTTCATTCATTCAAATATCAAATTATTTTCATAATTGCAATACCATTTTATTTCCTCTTTTATCAAGACATAAAATTTGTATTTTAATTTGAAATAGCAAAGAGGATTTCAATATATTGACAAGTACATATTTCAAAAAATAATTCCGAATGCTTATTTGAAGAATTGTGTAATATATATTGATTTTGTCACACAGGAAGTTGCATGTGCTCTCTCCCCCTGTTGAGATTGTCTCTATCTTTTGAGAAATTCCAACAATCATGCATTCCTCTGATGACATAAATTGCAAGTTTTCCACAACCTTATTGACAATGAAGACTATGGAATGACACTAAGTAAATGTACTTCAGATGACCAATTGTACAATAACTCAAGACCTTCCAATTACTTTATAGCTCATAGGCACTAGAACTAGTGTAATAACCTTACAATAATACATGTGAATAAGAACTAGTTTCTAAAATATACAACTTTTTAATAACATTTCTTACGTAGTAATTGATAGCTTCAATATCCTTCTTAAGTTAAATAGGTTATGGACTATGTTGCACGAGTTTTGGAATGCAGGTATGAGTATCTGGTATGGTTTGAAGCTTCGCCCAAAATTAAATAATAATAATAATAATAATAATAATCTATTTTTAAGGTCACAGCCAAGCCACCACACCAAATTGGTGTATGAGACCCCCTTGTTTGTGGGACAAGGGATCCCCCTCTGCCCAGCGATTTGACTGGTAAAGTTTACGGAGGTATACATACCCTACCCCCCTCTGGATTTGAACTTGTGACCTCTTAAGAGGAAACACATGTTCTTAACCACAGGGTGGGAGCAACAATAATATATATTAAAAATTATAAAAAGTTAAATAAAAAAAATAAAAATTAGAGGAAATTTTCAAAACTTGAAAGAGAATAGCCATTTCTTTCCAAGACAATGCATGGCTGCAAACCTTCGACTATGAGGATGTACCCTTTCGCTGTCAAAAGTGCCACAAACATGGCCACCTGTTTAGAGACTGTCCCCTCAACCAGCAAGCCCAAAAGGAGAAATAAAATAAAGGAAAGGGTCAAGAGGGCTTTACAAGTTTCTTGGCATGTGGCCCTCAGAGTCTGCGCTCAGATGGTGGGTCAGAAAGCACTGGAAGCTAAAAGGAGCGGTGAACATAATTAATTAATTTCATAACTTAAACTTCTTTAGCCTTTTAAGCCCCTAGTAATGACCATGTGTTTAATCCTTGTAAATTGCTCACACCCCTAGGTCCATGTTCATATATACATTGTTTGGGTTTGTGTGACATTAAATCAACCCTTTACTAACTATGCATGACTATGTATATCTAGTGCCATGGTATGTTTTGTAAATTTGTCCTACAAGTTCATCCCATTGTATGAGTTTTTTAAGGCAATTTGCATATCTGTAGATGTATGGACCATCAATCATTTCATAAATTATCAGATTCAATCTTTTTTTAATCCCATGTTTTAACTCCATCTTTGTTATTGCTCCCAAGACTGGTTAGTACTTGAATCCCTCTGCATTTTTTAGATGGTAACCACTGCATATGTCTCGTGTGAATGAACTGGATTGTTTCAACTTTCAACTAACATCAAACTTTCATAGTCTTTGGTATCTCGGGTTTGATGATGTTGATGATCCTAAATTGCTAGGTCAATAAAATAATGTAAGTTAGCTATAAACATTTAGAACATGAATTATAGTTGTTTAATATCTAGGTACTGGTGTAGAAAGATCCATGTTTATTCAGTAAAGTACACTGGCAGCTTATTTTTTGACTGTGAACAGATTTAAATAGCTAAGAGGGAGGAGTCTTCTTAATTCATATAACCTTGAATAATTGAAAATGGCATGACTAATAAATGTAATCGTTCTTGTTGTTTTTTTCAATATCAAATTTTAAATTTTTTTCTTTACATTTACATTTACATTTATTTATTAATTTTTGGTGAATTTTTGGCATGAGAAACAATGTTGAGTCAATTGATTTTTCTTATGATTTTGGGCCCCACATGGCCCAGATCCTGCAGAAGTTCCCTGCATATGAAGTAGCTTCTGGAAGCCCCTAGACAGATAGGGAGCTTCTACAGGCTCCCGAAAAAAAGGGAGCACCTAAATCAAGTTCCCAAAAAATTCCCAAGCTCCGAACATGAAGGGAACATTTTGTACCAGCTCCCAAGCTCCCAGGAGTGGGGAACACTAGGCATGGGTTCCCCAACACTCGGGAGGGGTACCTGTGCAACTATGGCTATGAATAATAAAGTATATGACACCTTGGCCGAAGAAGGATTTAAAACATACTTTATCTTGCACTTTGAATAATAATAACTCTCATAATAGACTAGGATTTTCCCATAAGCTTGTTTACTTTACCACCTTCTGTATCTCACCTTAAATTTGCAAGGATCCTCTAATAAGCCAACAAGTGGGTTTAATCTCGAAGTTTCCTCCAATAAACTATTCATTGCAAAATTATCGATTTATAAACTACTTCCAATCATTTTATGGCTTGAAGGTAAGGCTTTGTAAATTTTTAGAGCCGAAAAAATTGTTCCATAAAATAATATCTAAGTAATGTCAGTTGAACCTTTAGCTCAATTTCTTTAATCCAAAGCTCTTCACCAATAGACCATAAGTTGAACATATAACATACAAGTAAATGAACAAGATTCTAGTTGTGGGCGTTGTTGAGGAGCCTCACTTCTGTCAGGAACTCTCCTATTGCTTGAACAGTTTCACTTTCATTCAGTTCATTAACAGCATCACTTCCATTGAGAAGTCTCTCTTTAAACTTCATCTGATCCTCTTCTGACGGGCATGTTGTTTCTGTCAAATATTTTAGGCAAATTCACTTATAATCAAAATAACTTTCCAAGGGCTTCTTCTCTTGCATCACACAAGTGCTAAGACCCAAGCTCATCCCGAGTGATTGCATTCATCTTCATGTCTCCTTTAGGGTTCACTTCCCAAACCCTAGGTCATTCTCCATACAAGACTTCTCTAAGACAATTACAAAGATAGAACAATGTGTACATCAATAGTGAGTAATGGCAAAGGCCCTCTCCTCCCTTTATATTGAAGTAGGTGAGGGAGGCCAACATAAAACATGGAATAGGTCCATGCAAGTAACCCTAGACCTAAGTCACACAAGGAAACCCCACATGGAGCATTCCACTAAACAAGGATGTACAACTTTCACACTAGGGTCTATCCAACTGTGAAGATGATGCATCCTCCAAGCACAATGCCCGTTTGGGCCCAACGCCCCTCCTCCAAGATGGTGCACTATCCAACAAGCTGTTAGCCCACCGATTCCTCTTACACGATGGCTCGTTCTCCAAGTGTCCTCATGAAAGGTGCTTCTCCTCTAGCTGTGTGCCACATGTTCTCGTGTCCAACGCTTCTCAACATGTCTGCTGTGGTAGTTGCTGCAATTCTTCTCCTGAACATTTGTTTGAGTCCACAACAAACCTCCATGAAGTATTCTCCTCAACCCAAGCATCCTTAAGTCAAGTATCCAACCTCCAAGGTGCATGTTGTAGAAATTTTCCAAAATTCAAGCTTAATGCAACTTCAGGAATTTCACCTTTCCTAGAAGTTTCCTGGATCTAGTCCTTGTGAATTTACAGACTTAGGGCTGATCTGAAATATAATTTATAGTAGCAAACAACAGACAATATTTCACTTCTTTTCAATGCCAATCAGCAAGACAATCCAAGAGAAAAGATATCAAATGTGTGCCGACAAGTTTCATCCCTCGGGGCAATCTTATCATGCATAAACCAGATCTGAAATTCACTTTATGACAATAGTAACTACAGAAGTAAATCTGCTCTAATAGCTTAAATATCAATGTTAATACCCTTAACAATTTCGTCCTTGAGTTATGTCAAATCAACAAGACATACTAGTATTGGAAATTACCAAACCATGAAGATAAATATAGCTGAAAATTAAATCTGCAAGAAGACAATTTTGGACAGCTGAAAACTTCATATATATTTATAAAGATGAAGAACATGTGCATACCAATGACCATAGCCGTATTCCAAGTCTAGTACAATCCACTAGCTCTCCAAAACCCTAGCTAGGAAAAACAATGAAAAATTCTAGCTCCACCAGAGATCCTCCACAAGCTAGCATCAACACTAGCAAGCCTCCTTGGTTCCAAGCAAGAAGTCTCTTCTCTCCTCTTCTCCAATAAGCATAAGCTTCTTCTCTCTAGGTTTTTTCACAAACCCTAGCTCCTTAGTCTTCTTAGGGTAAAACCCTAGCCCAAGCACATTCAAAGGATCCTCTAACAACCATAGTGCTCCAAATCTATAGAGAGAAAATACAAATAAGAATTCCCAAGAGAGAGAGACCAAGGTGCTCTTCTCCTCACATCTCTAAAACACAGGATGATCAACATGATAGACAATGAAAGGGATCTCCCCTTCTTCTATATATATGAGAGGTAAGGGAGGTCAACAGTACAAAAATGGGCCTAAAGCCTTACAATCAACCTACTATAGACAAGTAGGACCACACATGTGAAGCGCTACACTCCAAGGGTACACATGTTAAGCTCCAAGGTGATGATGATCCATAAGCAAGGCTCCAAGACAAGGGCACTCCTCATCCAAGGTCCAACACTCCTCTAGGAGCTCCATTGCTCCAACGCCTTTCCTAGGCCATGTGCTCCTCTGGGTCCTCTCCACCTACCTGATCACTATTGTAACCTAGGCATCCCCAAGTTAACTCCAAGACTCCATGCAAGCACCCAAGCAACCCTATCTAGGGCTCAACCCCTCCTCGGGAATCCCCAACGCTTCTCCAATATACGATGTTCTCTAAGAAAGCAACTTTCTCCATGTGTATGGCATGTAGAATGTCACCAAGTTGTCTGAAGATCTCCAATGCTTCAAGGAAGAATGTCAATCAAGCATGCATATGAGGTTTAACAACAAATGAGTAAGCCACCTCCAATGTGAAATTCCATCATGGATCAAGCAAGGGATAACCATACACCATGCACCCCACATATCATGAAGCACATTCAAACATGGTGTAAACACTTTCAGAGTAACCGTGAAAGTTAACATATGTCACATGGTCCCATGCTTTTTGGGCTAAGTGCTCTCCTCCAAGTGCATAGTGCTCATCCATCTAGGTAGGTACCTCTCCTATTCAAGCAATCAACTCCCCCATTGCATGCACCCAATGGGTTAGTCACAAGGTTACATGAACCATGGGTGCGATCAGAATCGACAAAAGAATCCGGTGCAGGTGTGGCGCCCGTTCAAAAAATAGGAATCGGGGAATTGGAACCCTAACCCTAATATATATATATATATATATATTTATGTTTATATTTTTTTTCTTCTAAATCACTAACTATAGCTATAAATTTGCCGAAATCTGAATTAAATATGAAATCTGCCACAATTCTATCACTGGAAATGGATCCACTTTCGCCAGAAATGGATTTAATTTCAGAGAATAGATTTGATCCCATAAACAGAAAAAATTGAAGATTCCGATAAAAATCCGAGATTTTGATTATGAGAAGATTCTGTTGCGGCTACCCGTTGCTCTAAGGTGAATCCGGTAACTATGGTTAGTCATCATGCCATATAGTATAAAAACCTCATAGGTAAGTGCGCTATGCTAACACTCTATCCAAGGTCAAGCATCCAACAAACTAAGGCATCCATAAGTCCATCAAGCATAACCAAGGAATTAGGAGACCTAGTGCTCTCCTAGTTAGGTGAAAACACTTATGGAGTAACCCCAAAAGCTAACACTACCTCTTTACAAGAAAAATGTTTTTAGTAATACTAATTAGCTCCTTCTAAATTTGCAACCTATAAATTGCGCGCCTCCACGAAATTGGAAGAATACTCCTCCATCATGACATCAACATCATACCTACTTTGCAAGCATCTATGAGAGTCACTCCCGTAGGTATTGGTTTGCACACCTTATCATCTATAAGCAATCACTACTCACAAAGGTGTGTCACTCTCCAAGTATTCAACCAAGTAATTTGCAACTCGGCTTCTAGATGGTGAAATGCAAGGAGAACAAAATCAAAGCGACTTGTTTTACACTATCAAACCAAGCTACTACCTCTTCATCTCAAACTTCCCCTCTATTAGGGGTTCCAATAAACCATAACCCTTTGTGAAATTGAAGGAACATAACCTTGGATCACTGCTTCTTGCTGAACTCTCAAATCACTTTAGAACAAGTTAGACATCAACAATAGCCTGTTAAAACTCCGACATCACTAAAGTCAACATCACAGTCCAAAACTATTTGGCACCACATCCAGAGTTGTTTAGGACATCCTGCACATATAATCACATCTCCAAACAAGACCAAAGACAAGTGGATTAGATCTCTTAAAAACACAATAAAAATATGCATACATCTCAACTCATTGATCCTAAAATACCAAGCTTGTGGTAAAAGTAACAACAACCATAAAAGGGTCATCATCAATCTGTGAACATGGGAATCCCTCTCATACACCTCAAAACCTTTGGCAGCCCAAGAGAACCTCAACAAGGTCACCTCCCTCTTTTTGAGAGAATCTTAAAGCAAGAATGACATTAAGGTCAACTCCTTTTCCCTGAGAGAATCCAATGACCCTGTCACTAGTATTCATCACTACTCCCATCAGCTACAAGCTCATAATCAATCATTGATTTCACTACCATAGGTTTTGAACCTATCTCCAAGTTAGTCTTCCACAACTTTTGTCAATGCCAAACACTCCTTTGCTCTACTAGGGTAAACTGAAACCCTAATGGTCTTTTGTCTTCCTAGTGTTTTCCTCAAATCGTAGCACTCCAAGACAAGAGTACAAAGGACAACCACATATGAAGAATACAACATGAAAGATCAACTCTCCAAGATCAGGTACAAAGTACAATCTCTACATGATACAAATGCACAAAATGACCTACTAAGATTCACCAATAGCTTAGCATCACACTACCTATTACATCTATGATCAATCTCTTAATGAGTGCAACGTACAAGATGTATAACCAATACTATCTCCAACGGATAACATTGGAGGCCCCCTCCAATCTGTAACAATCATTAAAATTGAACAAGGTCACCATCTCTGTAAACCCTTGAATCACAACGCAACCAAAACAGATCAGCCAATAATCATCAATCTATCACAAAAAGAATCAGCCCCTCCTGGGCTCCAAAAATCAGCAAGACGATCAATGGTTAAGCATGCCCGTCATAGGGATCAATCCACTCCAAACACTGGCATCCATTGGGACAAATCTGCCACCTATCATAGGAGTCCTAGGCATCACACTTGCTGAAATAAATCACATAGCAGCCATCAATGAAGTAGATCTTCCACCTATCATAGGTGAAAACACACTTTCATCACAAGAGCAACTACGGTTTCAACCCATCAAACTCTTCCCAGGTGCAAGTGCTCATCTCAAGAACACTAGGGTTTCACCACCCAACCACCTCTCCTAGGTTCAACAACTGAAATATCTGGCCTTCAAATCAGCAAGAAGGCAATCTCACTCCAATTAGCTCTAATTCCATGTGGAAATTTTGAGAGTTCATGCTTAAGACAAATTCTGAAATTTCACCTCAGTACTTGAGGTTCCCCGGATCTGTTTCTTGTGAACTTTCAGCCTTAGATGGATTCTGAATGTTAATTACAACAGCATATATTTCACTTCTGTCCAATCAAAATCACTGGGCAGCCCAAGAAAACAAACACTGATACAAGGCACTTCAAGGGGAGAAGATTCACAGCCCTGTGTGCTCAATCTCCTTCATAAATGAGATCTGGAAAATGCTTTATAACAACAGATTTAATACAGCCCTAAATCTGACCCTTTAGTTCCTTCTTAATTTGTTAAATCAGTTAAAATCTTTGCTAACTGTTAATGATAAATCAACATACCAAACAGCCCTAAAAACTACTCATCAACATGAGAAACACAAGCCTGATTTTCAGATCTGCATGCACAATATTTGGACAGTTTACAACATAATTAAGATACAGGAACATACCATCATCTCATCACACACTGGTACAACATGTCCTATCTGCTTATCACAAGCTAGGACACTCCAATTGCATCCAAACCCTAGCTAGGGCATCCACCTTCAACAACAAACCCTAACTGGCAAGGCATCACACCAAGCTACTCCTAGTTGCTCCAGAGGCTCAAGAACAAGCTAGCATCAATACCAACAAGTCCACCCTTGATCTCTCACTAGCATCACACAAGTCTTCAAGGAGATTGTCCAAGCTTGCATCACACAAGCTCCTAGTCTTCTTCACTCCTCTAGCACTCATGTCTTACTCGAGGTTTTAAATTACTCAAAGCCTAGGTCTTCTTGCATCACACAAAGCACGAAGGCTCCAAGACAAACCCTAGCACTAGCCTTCCAAGATTTAATTGCATCCAAACCCTAGCTAGGGCATCCACCTTCAACAACAAACCCTAACTAACAATCACAATCTAGCAAGGCATCACACCAAGCTACTCCTAAAGCATCACACCAAGCTCCAAGACTCCTCTACTCCTCTAGTGCTCCATGGTTTACATCACACATACCCTAAGTCTTCTTCTCTTGCATCTCACAAATGCTAAGATCCAAGCTCATCCCTAGTGCTAGCATTCTTCTTCATGTCTCCTCGAGGGCTTACATCACAAACCCTAGGTCTTGCTCCTTACAAGACTTCTACAAGACAATTACAAAGATAGAATAATGAGTACATCAATAGTGAGTAATGCCAATGGCTCTTTCCATTCTTTATATAGAAGTAGGTGAGGCAGGCCAACATAAAACATGGACCGGGTCCACACAAGTAGCCCTAGATCTAAGTCAAGAAGGCAATCCCACATTGAGTGCTCTAAACAAGGATGTACAAGTGTCACACCAGGGCTTATCCAACCCCCCAAGATGATGCGCACTCCAATCTTGATGCCCCTTTGGGCCCAACGTCCCTCCTTTAAGATGGTGCGCTATCCAAGAAGCTTTTAACCCAATGCTTCCTCCTACATAGTGGTTCGTTCTCCAAGTGTCCTCATGCAAGGTGCTCCTCCTCTAAGTGTGTGTCACATGTCCTCTTTTTCCCATCACCCCTCAACATGTGTGCCAAGGTAGTTACTTACCCCAATGCTTCTCCTCAACATTTGTTCGGGTCCACAATCAACCTCCATGAAATATGCTCCTCAAGACAAGCATTTCAAGTCAAGTATCTAACCTCCAAGGTGTATGTCACATGGTCCCATCCTCTTAAGAGCTAAGTGCCCTTCTCTAAGTGCACAATGCTTATCCTCCTACGTAGGTACCTCTTCTAATCAAGCAATCAACTCCCCCATTTTGTGCACCCATGTAATGTCCCCTTCCAAGTGACAGGGGTCTTGAGAGACTTAGTAGTCTAGTTGTTCCCTCTAGACTATAGTCTCATTAAATCAAAAGGGAACTAAGAGGAAAAAAAGACGTCACTAAGGTGTTAAAGTTATATTATTAAAGTGACTTTAGCAAAAAAGGAAAATAAAAGATAATTGTTGGGAAAATAAAAGTGAATGACCTTAGAAGCAAACTAAATAATTTAAGTGAAAATTAGAATTGGAGGTAGAAAAGGAGAGGAGGGTGCCTCACTCCTCATTCTTGTCATATTTCACTTTGCATCTTTGAGCTCTGCAGCTTAGACGTTTTGAGGGTTTTGAGTAAACAAACCTTAGAGATCAGCAAGGAGGTAAAATATTCCTTCGTTCTTGATCCAAGCTTGGTCAAGGTGGTGAAAGATCCCACCCTCACCATTATATTCAGTTCTATTCAATTTCAGCAGGTGTTTTTGGAGAAGAGGCGTAGATCTAGAGCTTTTTTGCAGGAAAGGGGCGCACTGTAAGAAGAAGAATGGTTCGATTTGTCCAAGATATTGGAGATCTGAAGAGTATCTTGCTTCAATTGTGTTTATTGGTCTTTGAGCGCCATTTCTCATCCATTTGGAAGAAGATTTCTCTGCATATTAATTTATTATTGAATTGGGGTGAATTTTTGAAGGAGGGCGCATTGTCTCTTAGTGATTCAATGACTTTGAGGGTCAGATCTCTGGGTATAGCTGAGGAACCTCATATTATGTGTTAATTAACCCCAGATATACAGTTCTACAGTAATTTTCGAAGGTTTGGAGGGCATATTAGTGGAGGCCGAATTTCTCAGGGACTCTTCAGCGAGGTGGTGTGCAACTCAACCAGATCTGGGTGCTAGTTTGAAGAAGGGAAATAAATTGATCTTGTCTAAACTTACATGCCGCTATTGGAGGTCTAGGAGGACTCGCAACTCTCTCTTTATTTGTATTTGGAGGCATCTTCAGCCATAGCTTCTATATCTCTTCAATATTTTCCAGATCTGTATATCTCTTGCATGGAGGTCAACTTATATAATAAATAAAGGTCAGATCTGAAGTTTGTGGCTATTTCGTTGTGTTATTCTCTTGTATCTTGTTGTTTCATCTATTGTTGTTCCATATCTATCATCTATATGCTATAAAAACCTTAGAAGCAACTCCAACGCAACTCTGGGAAAACAACCTGCAAAAATATTCAACAAACATCACACAAACAAGCAAAAAACCCTTAAGTTCCTGACAATTCTGCTTGGGAACATTACAGTAGTATCAGAGTGAATATACTTGCTAGCTTGTGATTAAATTGATGACTAAAAGACGAGGTCGAGGTGGACAACATATACCAGAGATACCAGAAGGAGAAGAGTCAGAAGGTAGCATGGGGGAAAACCATGAAGCAAAGAAAGCATTGCCAGAGGAGGCAACAATTTTAGTAGAGAAGGTAACTCAAACAATGCATGACACACTCTAAAACAGTCAGATTATTTTGCAGCGCCACTTGGATGAGATGCAAAATCATTTGTCCAGGGGACAGGCAGAACTGAAGATATCATTCGCAAACTTTCAGAGTAGATAGGAAAGAATGATAGAAATAATGGAGGAACAATGCAAGCATCAGGATATCCTTTCTCACTTCTTGATGGAGCAAAGGCATGACAGGGAGCCACCATTGTTTGGAGGAAACCAAGGAGCCAACGGATCTCATGGAGGAATTGGGAATTATGAGGAGTCCCCACACAAATCTCAAGCAGAGGGGCGTAGATCAACTGAGGGCACGCCTTCCCATTCTCACATGGCTAGTAGGACTACACCTAGGCCATATATGCCCACCTTCTTGGAGGCACAATGGAGGGACACAAATGCCATGGGACGTGGGAATTTAGAGAGTGAATTGGAGGTCATGGAGAGAGAATACAATGCACTGAGTGTGGAATTTCGGAGATAGGTTTCTTTGGGGGAATATTGCCACATTAGATTCAAACGGAAGTCTAAAGAACACTATAGAGGTGACAGTGAGCTGGGGCGCAAGGCAGGAAAAATGGAGATGACCCCCTTTGATGGTACAAGCAAGATCTCAACCAAAGCGTGGGTACAAAAGATGGATGCTTACCTTCAATTGAATGCCATGGAGGAGGAAAGGGCCATCAAGTTTGCAACCTTGCACTTAAATGGTAAAACACATGATTGGTTGTTCCATGGGATGACCACTTTGGGTCATGAACATATCACTTCATACATTGACTTCACTCAGAGACTCATTGACAGATTTGATAGAGGATCCAAAACTTCACTTCAGGGAGCTCACACAGATTAGACAAACAAGGTCAGCAGAAGCATTCATTGAGGAGTTTCAGAGAGTAGCAGTCATGGTTCCTGATATGACCGAGTCCAGGTTATTGATGATGTACATAGAGGGTTTGACTGAGCCTTTGCGTGGATGGGTTAAAGCTTTTAATTCCATAACCTTACAGGATGCTATTTAGTGTGCTAGAGATTTGGTAGGAGCGGCCTACAAAAACAAGGTTACACCTAGACCCCCAGTTATTCCAAGAGGACGAGAAACAAGATAGGTAGACAAGGGAAAAGGGAAGATGGATGAAGCTACTAGAAGGGAGCTAAGAAGGAAGCAATTGTGCTTCACTTGCAAAGAGCCTTGCAGCCAGGTCACAGATGCATGGGTAAAGGAAAACTTCATTATATAGAAGTAGTTTCTGACAGTGAAGATGAGATGGACGAGGATGAAAGTGGAACCATTTTTAACATAGGGGTGCATCAGGAGGAGGAAGAAAATATCTCACATGCGCAGGAGGAAGAAGGACCCACACACCATTCTACAGGGATTAAGAAGGCTACCATTGCATCCATCAGTGGAGTGCCCAGGTTTAATACTTTTCAGATAAAGGGAGTTGTGCAGGGACAACGAGCAACAATACTCGTTGATGAAGGAGCTTCTCATAACTTCATTGACATTGTTATGGTAGAGAGGAGACACATACCTACTGTGGACTTTGAGGGGTTTTTGGTTGAGGTAGTAGGAGGACACACTATGGCTTGTGACAAGTATATTCCTTAGATGAGCTTGACCTTGGGTAGATACACTTTGCCACAAGACTTCTATGTAGTAGATATACCAGATACAAACATCATACTAGGAGTGCAATGGCTTAGCACATTAGGGCCATTCACCACCAATTAAAAACTATGGAGATGTCTTTCAACACAGAAAATGGAAAGAGGGTCACATTAAAGGGAATGACAGGAGAAGCACCTAGGATGGTGACAACTAAATGTATGCACACAATTTTTAGGCGAGAGGAGGTTGCTTATGCAACAAAGTGTCTTGCTATGGACGTGAGTCATGAGGGATGCAAGCAATATCCTCCAGATATATATAAAATACTTCACAAGCATGAGAAAGTTTTTGGACAGATCCCTCCAGGGCAGCCACCGGATAGGGGCTTTTGAGCATATCATAGAACTAGAAGAAGGGGCCAAACCAATTATCACTTCACCAGACAGGCACCCCAAAAAGTTTAAGGATGAAATAGAAAAGGCCATCAAGGAATTGTTGGACATGGGCCACATTAGGCCAAGTTCCATCCCTTTTGCATCTTCAGTTGTATTGGTCAAGAAGAAAGATGCCATGTGCATGTGTATTAAATACAGGGCTCTAAATAAGAAAACCATTGAAAACAGGTATCCCATTCCTAGGATAGATGAGCTATTAGATGAGCTGCATGGCGTAATGTACTTCACCAAAATTGACTTGCGTTCTGGATACCATCAAATCAGAATGAGAGAACATGATGTACACAAGACAACTTTCATATGCCACTATGGACACTATGAGTTCCTTTTCATGCCTTTTGGGTTGACCAATGCGCCAACCACCTTTCAATCCTCCATGAACCATGTATTCAACAAACAATTGAGGAAATTCCTACTAGTTTTCTTTGATGACTTGTTAATTTACAGTAGGACATGGGAAGATCACCTCAACCAGGTGGATGAGGTGTTAAGCATCATGGAGAAACAATCATTGTATGCCAAAGAGTCAAAATGTGAAATTGGGATCACTGAGGTCCTTTACTTGGGACACATCATTGGGGCAAAGGGGGTACAGGTTCACCAGGAAAAGATCCAAGCTATAATTGATTGGCCCACACCTAAGACACTTACAAAACTCAAGGGATTTCTTGGTATTTGCAGTTATTACAGGAGGTTTGTTAAGGGTTTCTCTTAGTTATGCACACCTTTGATTGATTTGACCAAAAAGGGTGCATTCAAGTGGAGTGAAGAGGCACAATTGACCTTTGACAAAATGAAAAAGGTAATGAGCACATGTCCTGTACTATCTTTACCAGATTTCTCTCACCCATTCATTTTGGAGTGTGATGCATCAGGTGAAGGGATTGGAGCTGTACTCATGCAGAATAGGCATCCCATTGCCTATGAGAGCCAAAAACTAAGAGGGCCTAAGTTGCTATACACAATTTATGACAAGGAAATGTTAGCTATAATGCATACATTGGCCAAATTCAGACAATATCTGGTGGGGGCGAAATTTGTGGTCAGGACAGATCATAACCGTCTCAAGTACTTTCTAGAGTAGGACCTCAATGAGAGACAACAAAAGTGGGTGAGTAAGATCCAGGCTTATATCTTTGACATAAAATACGTCAAGGGAAAAAACAATGTAGTAGCAGATGCTTTGCCTAGAAGACCCTCAACTTATTCCATGTCAGAGATATCAATTGATTGGAAATCACACTTATTGGTACTAGGTAGAGTATTCAAAAAATAAGTTTGCATGCGAATTAATGGATGGACAGGTTTAGGATGACAAGTACAAGATTGTAGATGCCATCATTTATTATAAGGGGAGGATTTATTTGGTTCCTGAATCTTCGTTCAAGAAGAAGGTACTACAAGCATTCCATAATTCATCATTAGCTGGGCATCGGGGATTCCTTCAGGCATACATACAGATCAGAGAAAGATTCACTTGGAAAGGCCTCAAGGAGGATGTCATGCGCCACATCAGGGAGTGTGTCACATGCCAACAAAACAAAGATGAACACACCCACCCAACAAGTTTATTATAGTCTCTTCCCATTCCAAAGCACAAATGGGAAAGTGTATCCATGGACTTCATTATAGGTTTGCCAAAGACACAGGGTAAGGATTACATCTTTGTAGTAGTGGATTTCTTGACCAAGTTTGCTCATTTTTTGCCATCTCCATAGATTACAACACATCTCAAGTGGCAGATTTATTCTTTAGGGAGGTCTTCAGGTTACATGGGTTGCCCAAGACTATTATGAGTGATAGGGGCAGTAGGTTTATGAGCACATTTTGGCAGGAATTGTTCCGTCTAGTTGGAACTTGGTACAAAATTAACCCCCAACACTAGCTATCATCCACAAACAGATGGCCAAATTGAAATAGTCCACAAGTGGGTGGAGGGGTATCTCAGGAACTATCTGACAGGTCAATAGAAAGCGTGGGTTAAGTGGCTATACTTGGGAGAATATTGTTACAACACCACTCACCACATGTCCATTGGTATGTCTCCTTTCCGAGCCTTATATAGTTATGATCCACTTATGATCCACTCACTTTTGCAGAGATAGTGTTTGGAGATTGTAGAGCTCCTATAGTTAAGGAGTGGATACATGAAAGCCAAGATATACTGAGAGAGCTCAAAGATCATTTGCAAAGAGCTCAAAACCAATAGAAGCTATATGTAGACAAAAACATAGTGGAGCACACTTTTGAGGTGGGGGAACTAGTCTATCTTAGGCTCCAACCTTACAGGCAAGCATCCATAAAGAAAAACGGCACCGAGAAACTCAAACCCCGGTTCTATGGCCCATACAGGGTAAAGAGAAAGGTGGGGGCAGCTTCATATGAGCTAGAGCTACCACATGGAAGTAAAATTCACAATGTCTTCCATGTTTCATGTCTAAAAAGAGCATTGTGACATCATATTGTTGCCGATGAGGAATTGCCTCCAGTGGCTGATGAAGGACAAGTGATCTTAATTCCAGAGGAGATATTGGAGGTGAGGGAGAAAAAGCTAAGGAACAGGGCTATCCAGGAGTATTTGATCAAATGGAAAATTTTTCCAATAGAAGATGCCACTTGGGAAAATGAACAGGTGCTACAGCAGGCAGATTTAGAATTGCTTGGGGGAAGGCAATTTCTAGCAGGGGAGACTGTAATGTCCCCTTCCAAGCGACATGGGTCTTGAGAGACTTAGTAGTCTAGCTGTTCCCTCTAGACTATAGTCTCATTAAAATAAAAGGGAACTAAGAGGCAAAAAGGATGTCACTAAGGTGTTAAAGTTATATTATTAAAGTGACTTTGGCAAAAAAGGAAAGTAGAAGATAATTGGCTAAGTTGGGAAAATAAAAGTGAATGACCTTAGAAGCCAATTAAATAATTTAAGTGAAAATCATAATTGGAGGTAGAAAAGGAGTGGAGGGCGCCTCACTCCTGATTTTTGTCACATTTCACTTTGCATCTTTGAGCTTTGCAGCTTAGACGTTTTGAGGGTTTTGAGTAAACAAACCCTAGAGATCAACAAGGAGGTGAAAGATTCCTTCGTTCCTGATCCAAGCTCGGTCAAGGTGGTGAAAGATCCCACCCTCACCCTCACCATTCTATTCAATTCTACTCAATTTCAACAGGTGTTTTTGGAGAAGAGGCGCAGATCTAGAGCTTTTCTACAGGAAATGGGCACACTATAAGAGGAAGAAGGGTTCGATTTGTCCAAGATATTGGAGATATGAAGAGTATCTTGCTTCAATTGTGTTTATTGGTCTTTGAGCGCCATTTCTCATCCATTTGGAAGAAGATTTCTCTGCATATTAATTTATTATTGCACTGGGGTGAATTTCTGAAGGAGGGCACACTGTCTCTTAGTGATTCAGTGAGTTTGAGGGTCAGATCTCTGGGTATAGCTGAAGAACCTCATCATATGTGTTGATCAACCCCAGATCTACAGTTCTACAATAATTTTCGGAGGTTTGGTGGCTAGATTAGTGGAGACCGATTTTCTCGGGGACTCTTCAGCTAGGTGTTGCACAACTCAGCGAGATCTGGGTGCCAGTTTGAAGAAGGGAAAGAAATTGATCTTGTCCAAACTTGCACGCTGCTATTGGATGTCTAGGAGGGCTCACAACTCTCTCTTTATTTGTATTTGGAGGCATCTTTAGCCATAGCTTCTATATCTCTTCTATATTTTCTAGATCTGTATATCTCTTGCATGGAGGTCAACTTATATAATAAATAAAGGTCAGATCTGAAGTTTGTGGCTATTTCTCTGTGTTATTCTCTTGTATCTTGTTGTTTCATCTATTGTTGTTCCATATCTATCATCTTTATGCTATAAAACCCTTAGAAGCAACTCCAGCACAACTTTGGGAAAATAACCTGCAAAAATATTCAACAAACAACATCACACAAACAAGCAAAAAACCCTTAAGTTCTTGGCAACTCTTCTTGGGAACTGTTATCGCACAGTTTGTAGTTAAGATAATAGACGGATGAAAGGAGGTCAAATTGGCGTAACTGAACCAATCCCATCACTGTCACCTCAATGGGAAGGCTCTTTCTGTTTAGGGAGGTAAGGCCCAGGGGAGACGTCCCCGGTGACTTGGGGTTTTGAGAAGGCAAAGGTTTTAAAAGGCTAAAATACTCCCCCCCTTCACAAATCACCACCGATGAGAAAGTCCGGCTTAATAGCCAATAAAGATGAAAGATAACCGGAAATAGTAACCAAGAAGTGTACCTGCCCGAGACAAAGCAACAAAGAGACCGTACATGTGCAAGTTCACTTGCTGGTTAGTACTTCATATCAACGACTTTCTGATAATAAGCAATTGAACAATAATATTGATGAAGTAAATCAATGTTTATACAATACCAATGATTACGATATCACTTCACAATAAATGCTAAAGAAACTCTAATGATGAGTGGCAATTGATGTAACAATATCAACACTTTAGAAACGATGCTTTAATCAATCATTCAATTGCTTTAAAGGTAAAACGAATGCTGCATAAAGGTGTTTATAGCATAAAAGGTGACGACAACAATAGGGTTAGTAAGATTAGTTCTAGGCTAGGGTTAGAAATAGTTAGAGGTTGTTCAAGAATGTTTAGAGATTGTTTGTGATCAAGGTACTCAATACAAGAGGT
>ML870413.1:0-14844 GCA_009831015.1 Picea engelmannii | reverse complement strand
TTCTTGAATACCATTACCACTGGTGCAGAGTAAGAACTTTGGCTAGGTCTAATAATGCCAGCCTCTAACATTTCTTTAACCATGCGCTCAATTTCACTCTTCTGGGCATAAGGGTATCTGTATGGCCTGATGTTAGGAGGAACACTCCCAGGAATTAGGCGAATTTCAAGATCATGATTTCGAATGGGTGGGAGACCTTTGGGAATATCTTCAAATACTTTGGAATGCTTATCAATGATCCTTTGGAGATATTGAGGAATAAATGGCTTAGATGTTTGAACATCTAGTGAGCATAGTTGTGCAATAATGCCTTGATGCCCCTTTTTCAATAATTTTGTCATGCTGTTAGATCTTATCACCTTACCGGGCTTCCCTGTGATACCTCTTAACTCAATTTCTTTCCCTTCCAATGAAAATTTCATGAAAAGTTCTTGAAAATTAAAAGTCATTGTTCCTAACGATTGTAACCATTGGATTCCTAGTACAACATCTACACCACCCATGGGTATAGAAATAATTGGACTATTCATTACATATTCCCCCATAGTAAGATTGATCTTATTGAATTTTCCTGAGCAATTGATAGTTCCTCCATCTGCAATCATTACTTGAAACTCTGGTGCTGGATATACAAAGCGATAGAGATATTTAGCTAATTTATAGTGAATGAAATTATGAGTACTGCCAGAATCAATTAGGACTATTACCTTTTTCTTTTTGATGTATCCTTCAATCTTGAGGGTTTCAAGAGTGCTAATTCCATCCAATGCATTACACGATATCATGGGAGTCAACTCTTCAGACGAGATTGCTTCTACGTTTTCATCTTGAGATGGTTCTTGTTCTTGTTCTTCTTCCTCTTCACAATCTATGTAGAATAATTTCTTCTCACCACACTTATGTCCCTTACTGTACTTGTTGTCACAATTAAATAATAAACCTTTTGCTCTTCTTTCCTCCAATTGTTGAGGTGTCAACCTGTTTCAGGATAAATCTGTGAGTGCAGACACAAACCGATCTCCCTAGATCCGCCTGGATCTAGAACAAAACATGACAGAATAATACACTTTCCCTAGATCTAGCTTATTGAATAAACTAAGAGAAGGATTATGGACATACCTTATGAACGCTTTCCTTAGGTCTCTGTTGTTCCAAGCCTCGCTCCAATGCTCTTGTCCCGTTCAGATCACAACAATTCAAACCAATCGAAGTGAAGGAAGATCAATATATTCAATAACTAGTCTATACATATGATCAAGGAGTTATGTAATAAAGTGACATCATCTTTATGGGAAAGGGACATATTACTGTATTGAATTAATTGAAAGTGAAACTTACAACCTGAGCCTTGATGTCGTAGGTCTCCTTTCGATGGCTCCTAGATCTGACACACACACTTGCTCATGCATGAAGAAAATCAACCACTTTTGATGACCTTGTTGTTGTCTCTAGTTGATGTAGCATCAGTCCTCCATACAATCTTGCACTAATTCTCTAATCAATCTCTTGCTAGCTTACTGCTTGTTTAACTTAACCCTTTCCATGAGCAATCTCCTCAATATATAGGAGAAGATAGATTAGTTACTTGCATAAGAAATGATCCCAAGATATCTGGAATGCCAGCACCTGAATAACCATTCGAAGCCAACTCATGTTTCTAGAAGATTCATTTCTAGAAGTTTCGAGATTTTATCTTTTTCCTTCCTTTGGAACATGTTCGCACCCTGCCAGTTAGTTACAGTGCGAACCATTCTCACCCCAGCTTAATGCATCCTGCGAGAATCAGGCATTCTCGCAGGCAGATACATAGGTAGCCTGCGAACATCTCTTAAAAGCATGATTTCTGGAAGCAGACAAATGTAACTTCTTTCAGGAAATTGTTCTTAGTGAAGAGATTGATTTCCATCATCATAACATCATCATGACATCATCAGAATGACCAAAATTGTGGATAACAGAATGCCCCCCAAATTCTGAGAGTGGAATCAGTGACAGTCGATAGACTTTGTAAGCTACGTGTGTGTCAAGAACCAAAAGCACATCTAATCAGAGATCTGCAAACACCCAAGCATCAACAGAATATCATGTATACCAATTCCTGAGGTAGGCATTCCCATACTCAGATCATAGACTGATGACAACATACACAAAGGTCATGGCCACCAATCATACACTGTGGATCCATGCAGTCATAATATAGCACAGCCACCTGAATACACTGTGGATCTATGCGACAAATTTTCAATCAAGATGACATAGCCACGAAACATACACAGTGGATCTATGTGTCACAAATTATACATACTCCATCGCAACCTGGATCATAAAGACAATATCCATGATCTTCAATCTCATCGCCCAAAGTACGAATCTAACCATGTGATTACATGTGTCGAAGTCGAACATGGTAGAAACCACTTGATTACCAGTCATTGATGTAACCATTAAAAAGTGCGAGGGAAATCACCATTGATGTCAATCACTCCCAAGGTACTATAGTACAATCCATCGACTGTGAATAAATGAGTTGATGTCGAACACTCGACGGAATCTTTTGATCAGGAGTCAATGATGTAAACCCACTGTCGAAAGCGAGGAAACTTGCCATTGAGGCATGCAAGCTCCAAGGTACTAAATAATTTCTAAGCCTTAATTCCGGATAATGTGCTAAAGTCGATGGAACAAGACTCGTCACAGGAGGGCCTTGATGTATCCCCCATCAATGACATGAAATGAGTAACTGAGTTTGAAAGTGAAACAGAGTATGTGGCAAATGGACTTTGGACACAGGGAAGGCCGACACGGAATGAATGGATACCTGTAGATGGCCGACTAAAATAGAGGTTTCAAACAAACTGCTCTTGAACATATGAATGACATGACCAATGATTTGGCAGCATTGACTCAAAGATGACACATGGAACGACCTTGTTATCAAATCGACTGAGAGACAAATGGATTTCCCAAACTGGCTTCAAATGATGAATAGGGGGTGTCATGTTCAAGAGCGACACTTACTGCCAATTAACACAAAGATGAAACATATCCCTTTCCCAAATTTTCCCCCACCATTTCTGGCAAGTACCTCTTAATTTTTACGCAAGCTTGAAGAGGATCACATATGCTTGTTGATATAAGCTCATCCTTCGGACGAGTCCCTCGGAGTATTTTTAATGAACCCTAGGAAGGAGTGGTTCGGTCCCATCACGGGTCTGTCAATGTTTGTTTAACGAGTCCATAGATAGTAAACTCGAAGGTTTTTCAAGATTATAGAGTTTGAAAAAACACTCAAAAGAGAACTCTCTCAGTTCCTTTTTCGTACAACAGTCCAATGAGACTAAAAAAGGGTTAAACTATCGCTCGAAGGACGCATACTTCAAATACTTTAACGAGCATGAAAATAGCAAGATCGATCGGCAATCTTTTCATGTTTAGAGAGTCTAAAAAGAGCTTAAAGATAACTCCAGGGGGGTTCCAACGAGCCCAAAAAAGAGATAAAACGACGCTCGATCATGTTCTTATGTTTTTTGCAAGCGCAAGAATAGATAAAAAGCGCTCGAGGTTGGATGTCGAAATCATAACAAACAACCAAAATCACACCACACCAAGTAAAAATTCCGTCCATAACCATCCATACTTCTCACCTGCAAGTCATTTTCACTCATTTCCTTATTAGTGATTAGGGTTAAATAGCACATAATCATAAAAACCCACTTTTGATATAGTAAAAAGTAATAAAATGAACAAATAACAAAAATTACCATACCATTTTCACATTTTACCATTTGAGTGCCAAAAAACCCTCATTTACCCTCTATCTTTGGCGTCGAATTCCAGAGCTATGGGAGACCATTTGACGTGTCATCGGTGATATTTTGGTAAGTGCCTCATCCCTTATCTTTTCATGGTTCAAAATTATGTTTTTATTGGTTAAAAGTCAAGTTTTAATTCAATTTTTTAAACCCCATGTGCTTGGGATCGTTCTCGCAGGCGGCCCATACGGGGCCTGCGAGAATGACCCATTCTCACAGGTGGGCCATGGGCCACCTGCGAGAAGTTCGCACTGTGCGAAGCAGGCCACCTGCGAACAGTGCAAAATCCAAAAATTTGTGTAACATTTAGCCAATTGCAATAATTTTCCTCATGAATAAGATCACTCACTATGTTTGTGTGTTGTTTTTATGCAGGTTGCTAGCCACAATCATGGTTTTAGAGTGGCGGGAAC
This sequence comes from Picea engelmannii, assembly GCA_009831015.1. Classification (NCBI taxonomy): domain Eukaryota; kingdom Viridiplantae; phylum Streptophyta; class Pinopsida; order Pinales; family Pinaceae; genus Picea; species Picea engelmannii. The sequence continues at coordinate 10,619 of ML870413.1, read as the reverse complement.
GAGAGCACGAGGAGGATAATGCTAATGCGGAAAACCATCCTCCAACCATTTCTGCACTAAGAGACTGTGGTCTCTTAAAGTATTTCCGCGTCTCGGGCACGAAGGCCCAACTTTTTGTTTTTATAGTTTTACCCGAAGACTAACACCAAAAACTTGTTCATAACACAGACGTTGGACCATACAGACCTGCTGGCAGTTCTCCTATCCAGCGATGAGGAGAGGCAGCAGTAGCAGTTCCATAGTACTCCGAGGACTATTTGATAGTGGAGCAGAACTTAGAGGGTCTGATGGCAGACGTTCCAGATATGACTCTGGAGGAGATTCCACGACGCGATTAGTGTCACATTGTGGGAGTCTCTGCCTCTATGGGTCGCTTGCTCCGCAGAGTTGCTAGGACATTAGTGTGTTATCGTGAACATCATTGATATCATTATGTAGAAGCCATGGGCTTCAATTTTGATATTTTGGTCTTCGGACACATTTTGTAAAAACAAACTTTGATCGTTATATATATATACACGGCTTCTACCGGCTTATTTTACATTGTGTACATTTTAATGTGTTTGATTTATAAGTGATTTAAATGTCTGTCCAATACATAATTAGCTAAAGCACCTGTCAATGTATTAAGACATCTAGGAATGTGTTGATATTCAATATGATCAAAATGTCGTTCCAAGAGGCGAATTCGCAAATATACCCTTAATAAAGTAGGACTTCGAATAGAGTAGACATTACTTAACTGTAGTACTACTAGCTGTGAGTCAAGTCGCACAACCAAGTGACGAATCCCGAGAGAGATAGCATCAACCAATAACTCAATAACGGCGCTATACTCTGCAATGTTGTTGGTTGCTCGACCAAGACATATACCTCGTAAAGATATAAGCTTGTTTGTTGGGGCATAGATTGCCCAGGCAGCGGAAGCTAGGTTCTGATTACTACGGCTAGCACCGTCTGCGAAGCCAATATAAGGTAGCGAATACTCCAACATTTGGAAATCAAACACAATGTCACGTAAGGGCAGAGACCAGATAACGTCAAAAGAAAAACTAAAGTAACACACACACTCAGTATGATACATAAAATACAAGTACTCATGCACAAATGACTCATGCATAGTACTTCTTTAAGTACAACCCATTTCTGGGTTCACTCAAAGGTACACCATCATAATCAACTAGCTCATACGCTCCGTTTTCCAAAACTTTGCTAACAATGTAAGGCCCATGCCATGTTGGTTCGAATTTCCCAGCTCCTAAGACATCTTTATCTTGTTCATACAAAAGAACAAGATCTCCTTCAGAGAAGACACGAGGTTTGACATGCTTGTCATACTGTGCCTTAACACATTTCTTTTGGGCTTCTATTACAAGAGTAGTGTCACGGCGAGTCTCGTCTAATCGCATCAAATACAACAGACGTTCCTCTTCGGCAGAAGTATTAGGTAAGAGTTCTATAGCTAGCTTCAAAGAAGGTATTTCACATTCTATTGGCAGAATGGCTTCCATGCCATAAACTAATCGAAAAGGTGTAAATCCCGTGGCAGATTTAACAGATGTTCGATACACCCACAATGTCGAAAACAACATCGTGTGCCAACTAGTTTTATGGATGCCTATCATCCGTCGAATCATAGTTATAAGAACCTTATTAATGGCTTCGACCTGGTCATTGGCCTGTGGATAATAGGGTGTTGAGCTATCATGACGAAGGCCCAACTTCTCTATGAGTTCAGACATCATATGATTCCTAAAATGACTACCGTGATCGGTAACGATAGCCTGAGGAACACCAAAACGAGTGATGACATGGTTGAAAATAAATAACGCTGCAGTATTCCCAGTATTATCGAATGTCGGCATCGCCTCGGCCCACTTTGTAAAATAATCAACAGCTACAATAATATAACCATGCCCCCCGGCCGAGTGAGGTTGACATGTCATGAAATCAATGCCCCATTTAGTGAAAGGACCTATTGAGACCACAGGATGAAGGGGAGCAGGATGCGACTGAATCTTCTGATTATAGGTCTGGCAGGCATGACACTTCTGAACAGCAGTAATGCAGTCCTTGAACAAGGAAGGCCAAAAGTAACCTGCACGTAAGATTTTCTGGGCAGTAGCATACCCAGACATGTGACCACCACATGCTCTTGAATGGCAGTCATTCAAAGCTTTCTCAGCTTCGTCAAAAGTTAAACAACGCCGAAACACAGAGTCAATGCCTCAACGGTAAAGAGTATCGCCGAGGATAATATAATGACGTGCTTGATAACGGACACAACGGCATTCGGCACTAGACAAAGCAGGTCGGAAAGCTTGAGTTTGGAGATATATAATGATATCTTTGTACCAAATATCGTCGGTACTGATAAGAAAAAGTGACTCGTCAGGTAACGAATCGACTGCTACTTTTTCCGTGGTAGTGTGGGGAAAATCACAAATTAACTCAGCGAAAACTAGGGATTTATTCGACGTGGCGCGATCAAATTCCAAATCGAACTCCTGGAGAATAACAATCCACTTGGAGTACTTGCCCCCCAGCAATTGACGGGTCAATATATGTTGCATGGGGTTACAGTGTGAAATCACTGTAGTCTTCCTAGAGAGAATATAATGACGAAAACGTTGAACTGCTTGAACAGCAGCCAAAGCCAGTTTCTCAACATGTTGGTACTTGATTTCCATGGATGATAAACTTCTACTCAAGTAATAGATAGCATGTTCATCGTGGTTATCATCCTCTTTAACGAGAACCATGCCGATAGTATACTCGGACGCAGCTAGATAAAGAAAGTAATCTCGACTATAATCCGGAGGGAAAAGAAGAGGATCTTTCGTGAGGGACAACTTTAAAGCTTCAAAAGCGTTGTCAGCAACCTTATCCCGGAAAAACTCTGAACCTTTCTTTAGATGACGTGTAAAACCCCGAGTAATCTCAGCATAATTCGGGATGAAGCGACGAAGAAAGTTTGCTTTCACCAACAAACTTTGTAACTGGCGCAAAGAAGAAGGAGGAGGGAGATTAAGAATCGCCTCAACCTTGATAGGATCTACCTGGATCCCATGGCGTGAAACAATGAAACCAAGGAGACGGTCGGCTTCTATGCAGAAGACACATTTATGAGGATTCAGGCAAATGCGATAGAACCGACAACGAACGAGAATTGCTCAGAGATGAGTAGGGTGATCGACTCGACGTAAAGAATGAGTCAGCAAATCATCCAAATAAAGTTGAACGATATGCTTGATATTGTGAAATGCGTAAGACATAGCACGTTGGAACGTAGCACCTGCATTCTTTAGACCAAAAGGAAGTTTTCTGTAGGCGAAAGTACCCCAAGGACGAATAAAAGTCGTTTTATGTTGGTCCTCAAGAGCGATATTGATTTGATTATAGCCGAAAAATCCATCCATGAGGGAAAATATTTCACTGTCGGCACAGTCATCGACGATCTGGTCAACGAAAGGGGTTGGAAAATTTTCCTTTGGACAAGCTTTGTTGATATCCCGATAATCAACACAAACGCGTATACTACCACCTTTCTTATCAATCAGTACTGGGTTGGAAACCCATTCTGTCAATGCCACGGGATAAATAAAACCGGCTTTAAGAAGTTTTTCAACTTCGAGTTTAATGGCTGTCGCTTTACGTGGATGGACAGGACGGAGGCGCTGTCGGACTGTTTTAGCTCCGGGGTATGTCTTAATTTCATGAACAACGATAGCAGGGTCAATACCCGGCATCTCTTCGTAACTCCAGGCAAAGATATCACGAAATTATTTAAACAAGGAAGTATAAGTGACAATTTCTTCGGGAGAACACGAAGCTCCAATATGAACATTCTCGACTATCCTAGGTTTAAATGAAATATCTATGGGTACCATGGGAGAAATGTTACTGAGGTTCCCTTCTGCAAACACATCTCGTGTATATTGGGGAACAGTGGATATAACAACAACGGTTGACGGAGTCGAAATCCGCTGATAATTCTCAAGAGTCTGTTGTTCCAGAAATAGAATGGAACGATGATGTCCATCGTCCCAAGGGGTGTCATCCAGGATGGAAATGATCATCTTGTCAGTGGGGAAGATGACACGGAAAGGATCAGGAGACAACTCATCAAAAGAAGAAGTAGTAAGGGTTTTCGATTGAATGGCTTGATAAGCAGACTCAACCGGACTTAACGGCATGACGTCACCGAAACGAACATGATCTCCAGGATCAAGGACTATCCAAGGGTCGGCAGACACAGGAAGTTCATGAGGCACAGTAGAGATCATATTAATGGAAGCAACTGACGGGCGCGGAATATCGGGTGGTGGTGATATGGGGAAAGTACCCATTAACGATGAATCTTTTAAAAGACCGACTCCAACATTCTCGTAACCCGGTGGGGTTTTAGCTATGAACGGCACATTGTCAGTGCGAGTATCGGCATTAAAGAAGGCAAGTTGATCAACCGTAACCACTTTTCCTTGGTGAGGAAATTGTACAACATGGAAAAGGGTTGACACAACAGCACGCATAGAATCGACCCAGCTACGACCAAGTAAAAGATTATAATCTAGGGGAGCATCGAAAACTTCCACTTCAACCTAGATGGTCTTACCTTCGAGAGTGACATGCAACGACGGAAGAACACCGTAAGGCTTAAAACCTGAGTCGTTGAAGGCTCTCAAATTTTTTTGTGATTTGTTTAACGGAGGAGAGCCAATGGCTTTCCAACAAGTAAAATACATTACACACGTAGAGGCACTCTCATCAATAACAGTCCGACAAATGCTCTTGTCGGTGACAACAACTTGTATTTGAAATGCAAGTTGTGGGGGTAACCTTGGAACATGGTCTTCCAAGTCAAAGACTATCAAATTCGTATCCGTGGGATCAATTCCACCTATATTTTTTAACAGGGCCCTTCGCTGTGCAGGACAAGACTGAAGGACTTCAAGGGAAGACATTGCTGAAGGTGCTTGGGCCAGATCTTCTACAATGCTATAGTTCTGAGCTGCACATGTATGAGGATTGAATGTCGATTTATTAACGACACCTTTTGGGGGTGGTCGTATAACTGTATCAAGGCTCGGTCATTCGATATGAAGAGGACCGTTTGCGGGTGGATTCGGTGGACAGGGTTGTACCAAATCGGGAGGTAAGTCATCAACCTTCTCCTTAGAAGGAGTATAGTCTTTAGCTCTAGTGGTAAGTGCAACATTGTCTTTCTTGGAATCACCGGTGCACATCAAAACATAAGATGATGTAGAAGTAGAGGGTTGGTCGTGAATGACCAACGAAGCATGTTGTTGAGACGGGAAGGGTTGAGACAAGACTGTCGGCATAGAGGGTTTTGGTGTTCCTTGAAGGAACTTGTTAACCTCGGCACGTCTCGGACAATCCTTCGTGTGGTGATCGTCACCACAGATAAGGCAAGGATAGCATGGCTTGCGCTTATCCCAGTCTTCAACAAGAGGGGTTTTGGTTTGCTCATTCGGATTATTATTTTTACTCTCCTTGTTCTTGCCTCTCCCTTTCTTAGATTTGTTCTTACCGGTCGTCGTAGACTGAACAGCGTTCACTTTAGAGGTTTTACCAGCGGGAGGAGTAGGAGACGGAGCATTTTGAACATTAGAAGAGTTGGATTTAGGGGTCATGTTTGAAACAGAATGTGGTTGGGCATGGGTAGTCCCAATCACACCATCGACTGCATGTGAAGCAGCGGGGGTGGTTGAAGCGCTGGAAGTACCAGGACGAGGCAAGTCCGGTAATAGATCATAAAGAGTTCCCGTTTGCGAATAAATGAGATCAAGATATTGAGCACGACTTATAGCCTACTCTTCCGTAACAACACCGCCCATAGCAATGTCTTTACCAATTTTGTTCACAAAAGATTTTGTAAACCATTCTGCCAGTAACTGATCGAGAAGCTCAAGTTTAATGAGACGTCGCCTCCTTCGCCACTCATGAATATGATCAGGTATGTGAGTTCTTGTATTTTGTTTGAAGGAAGTTAAAATCTTAGTCCCAGTATCATAACGGATCGGTAACTGGTAATGTGTGAGAAAATCCATAGCAAGGGTGTGAAAATCGGAAAAGAAACCTCGCGGTAACTCAATGTACCACTTCGCAGCAGCTCCAGTGAGGGTTCGTTGAAAAAGACGGAGACGAATGGAGTCGTCCATTAACGAATTGGACGAACACCATAAATGAAAAGTCATGACATGATTATTAGGGTCCTCTCCCACCTTGCCATCGAATTTCAAAATGTCCGATGGAAGTTTTGCAGGAATAGTAGGCCATTGGGGAGAGTGACGGATAGGATCGTTAAGAATCCTAGACAGATCGGGCAAATCCAAAGTAGCAAGAAAAGGCAACTGTCGATTCACTTGTGGGTACTGGTGACTTTGGGGTGGGAGTCTTGTTGGCAGACCAGTAGGAGCATAAGCAGACTGCCCATAGAGGGAAGATCCTGGCTGATTCGATGGTGGCTGAATAGGGTAGTAACCCCAAGGATTATGACCTTGAGTCTGAGTAGGGACCTGAGGTTGAGTAGTTTGACCTGAACCCCAAATAGGATTAGTTACACCTGGATATGGTTGGCCTACAGGAGGGACAGTGGTCTTCCCCCCAGCATTTTGAGGAAGGTTTTGTAAAAGCTAATTCCAATACTGGGCCAACTGAGGAGGTATATTTTGTCCAAAAGGGGAGGTTGGTCCCCCTACCGTAGGTAAAATTCCACCCGGAAGTTGAGTGCCAACCGTAGGTTGCATGGTAACCGTGTTGTGTCCGAGAAAAGGAAAAGGAACCATACCACCCTGTCCACCAACGGGAATTTATAAGTTTGGTACAACAGTCGGGATAGTGCCACTAGGATTAGGATTGCCAGTAGGAAACTGAGGGAGTGTCGGGATGAAACCGGGAATAGGATGCCCAGGAAATGGAGGACCACCTGGAGAACCAGCTGGGGCTTGTGGAGGCATTGGATGGGAAACATTCAACAAAGGATTCAACGCATGGTAACCAGGAGGTAAATTTGGGTTAGCCTCAGGCATCCGCTGGGTATTAATAGGAGGAAGAGTAGTTGCAGGAATCTCGGTTTGGACACTCATAGTATTCGCAAGATGGGCCATCTCGGGAGGGAGAACAAAATGATAAGTGGTAGTCTCTAGTGCAGTTTCTGGTTCAGGAGACACAGGAGGGTTGATTCCGTAAACAGGGGATGACTCTGTACCGAAAAGAACTCGACGGAAATTACAGGACCAAAAAGGATCTTGGCCTACTACACCGTGAGAAGGCCCAACAGTTGATTCAGAAGATGTAACAGCGGTTTCTTCAGAAGGATTTACTCGTCCGATAGGTCGTTCACCACGACGAATGCGATAGTCCTCTATAGTATTGGTAATTCGAAAATCACCTAAAGGATCAGTGTGTTCTACTTGTGGAGGTGGTGTAGAAACGTCTTGGACTTCACTTACGTCCACGTGTGATAGAGTAACAAGAGAGATTTCACCCTGACGAGGAGAGTCCTCAGGGGTACCCTCAGGTGTTGTTGTATGCAAGGGTTGTGAAACGTCTGGATGTTCCGGGGATAAACCTTGCATCCTACGTGAATGTCGTGGGGGAGCAATTGTAAACAAGTAACAAACTCCGCAACGAAAATCCTATGGTCAGCTTCGAGAAACAAACAACACACACTAGTAAACAAAATCTAGAAGCAATCACCAAGCAAACAATACCTTCTAATATCGAAGCCACTAGTTGGTGATGAAATCCAACGTCGCGACGAAGAGACGAGAAGAGGCGGGGCTAAGGTGGAAAAGTTACGTTGATGACCTGCTTAACAGACTTACGCCCTGGTGCAAGATCCCACACATAATCATGGGTATACCCTCCAAGGAGCCCGAGTGAGTTTGATCAACGTCAATTCCAGGTACCATGAAGACTTTCCCCTCCACAGTCACCTTGGGTAAGAACCTAGAGAGAAAGGCCACTAAGGTCACCACAAACAACAATATAGCCTGGGGGGACAGTCGTCAGTCCGATCCACACGCAAGGGCAGGGTATCTAGCCTGAAACCAACTCAAAGGCTTCCACTCATAATTGTGGGTATACCTCGGAGTGATCCCCGTAATACATGTGATCTCTACACCGATGTCAAGAAAGCAGGGTTAGTAACTCTGCCAACACCAATGTGACCTAGTGCTTGACCCTTGTGTTAGAAGGGCGTCCCAGGACAATATGTTGCCAATGGAATTTAACACTCCCTAACTCAAGATGTTATTGTGTGTTTTTGAGCTTTTGGAGAGTGTGTCTCTCTTCCTACTCCAAAGCACTAGCCTAGCTAAATGTTGGTGTAAAAGAGCCCTAGAAAAGAGTTACTAGGTAAATTTTAATATTACGCAATGTTTTTAACAGCTATTGTTTACTCAAAGGCAACAGAAGTGAAACCCTTGATGTATGACTCTGACCCAAATAATGCAAGGATAATGATGAAATAGAATTCTTTTCATTCCATGAATCCTAGTTATGGGAGAGAGAGAAAAATTTATAAATCAATCTCAATACTATAATGCAAATGCAATGCTCAATTTCCTTTCAGATACCAATGCAAACAATCATGTATCAATGAGCAATTTCTATATGTCTTTTTCAAGTACTTCAATAAACTCAAAACTTGATTTTCTATGTTTTTGAAAAGGCAAAAACAAAAACTTGAAAGAAAACTTGTTGTTCACTTTCCAAGAAGAACTCTGACTAATGAGAAAGAAAATCAAACCATCAATAATCAAACATTGACAACCCAACCAAAACTTTCAACGAAAGTAAAAACAAAAAGCAGACCAATGAGTTCCTCAATGCAAATGAAAAATGTCCTTTTGAACTAACAAGCAAACGAGAAACACCAAACACTTGACTCGCTACCAATCACTGGTTCTCAGCCAAACAGACACACTCAACTCCAGAAGCCAGAGAAAAGGAAAATGCCAATAAGAGCCAAGAAATGAAATTCAAGCTACCAAGGGCAAAAAATACCTAGAAACCCTCAATTTGTTCCAACAAGCAAACTAAGGCAAGAGATATATAAATCAATGATCCAATAAGCCAAAAATATGCAATTCAACTGTCCTGAGCAATTGACAAAGTCAAAAATCAATTTCCAAAATTTTCAAAAGTTTGATCGCAGGCCAGCAGTGTTACACAGTCCGAGAAGATAGTGTTCTCGTAGGCCACTGTGGAGCAAGGTGTGAGGGGTTCGCACTGGACCCTATATGCAGGGTGTGAACTTGACTAGTTCTCGCAGGCTGTCAATGGACACAGTGTGAGAACTCTTAAAGATAATGAAAATTTTGAAAATGCAAGCAAAATTCAAACTGGCTTATAGACCCAGAAGGTCTCTCAGGATATCCTGAGGACTTAGAGACTGACAAATCAAGAGAAAAATGAAAATAGAGCAAATGGCCACAGAAAATTCAAAAACCATAAAGAACAAAGAGATAGGTCCCCAGTGGAGTCGCCAATTTTGTTTTAGGATAAATCCATGAGTGTGGACACAAACCGATCTCCCTAGATCCGCCTAGATCTAGAACAAAACAGGACAAAATAATACACTTTCCCTAGATCTAGCTTATTGAATGAACTAAGAGAAGGATTATGGACATACCTTATGAACGCTTTCCATAGGTCTCTGTTGTTCCAAGCCTCGCTCCAATGCTCTTGTCTCGTTCAGATCACAACAGTTCAAACCAATCGAAGTGAAGGCAGATCAATATATTCAATAACTAGTCTATACATATGATCAAGGAGTTATGTAATAAAGTGACATCATCTTTATGGGAAAGGGACATATTACTGTATCGAATTAATTGAAAGTGAAACTTACAACCTGAGCCTTGATGTCGTAGGTCTCCTTTCGATGGCTCCTAGATCTGACACACACACTTGCTCATGCATGAAGAAAATCAACCACTTTTGATGACCTTGCTGTTGTCTCTAGCTGTTGTAGCATCAGTCCTCTATACAGTCTTGCACTAATTCTCTAATCAATCTCTTGCTAGCTTGCTGCTTGTTTAACTTAACCCTTTCCATGAGAAATCTCCTCAATATATAGGAGAAGATAGATTAGTTACTTGGATAAGAAATGATCCCAAGATATCTGGAATGCCAGCACCTGAATAACCATTCGAAGCCAACTCATGTTTCTAGAAGATTCCTTTCTAGAAGTTTCGAGATTTTATCTTTTTCCTTCCTTTGGAACATGTTCACACCCTGCCAGTTAGTTACAGTGCGAACCATTCACACCCCAGCTTAATGCAGCCTGCGAGAATCAGGCATTCTCGCAGGCAGATACATAGGTAGCCTGCGAACATCTCTTAAAAGCATGATTTCTGGAAGCAGACAAATGTAACTTATTTCAGGAAATTGTTCTTAGTGAAGAGCTTGATTTTCCATCATCATAACATCATCATGACATCATCACAATGACCAAAATTGTGGATAACACAACCTTGTAGGTTGAGGTGTTTTAGGAGAAGGAGCATTGTTCTCTCTATAGATGTTAGGATAGTTCCTTCTAGTAGCCATAGCCATATTTTTACTTTCAACATTTCTTTCCACCTTAA